>JAQBSW010002425.1:0-103829 GCA_029291075.1 Eudiplozoon nipponicum | reverse complement strand
TAATTGATTGCGCGGGTGGTGGTAACAATTCTTTAAATCATGTTTGCGCGCTTGAAGTAAACACCAATCCCATTGTATTTAACCAGTCGTCGAACAACATAACAAAACTACCGCCAGCCGCAACGCACTGACGCGTTTCGACCTTCCATGATCATCATCAGAGTACGACGGCAAACTGACTATCAAGGATCAAACCGCATTGAATATATCGAAAGTCAAATTTAGATATGCGGCTCTCACCTCTAGCAGTCTCGCATACATTGAGCTTGACTGGAAATGTCGTCTGCACAATTTCTATGCAGTCAGGAACATTAGCTGTTTGCAGCTTTCGCCACATATACATATATAGGCTATACAATTTAAACAATAATTGATTGCGCAGGTGGTGGTAACAATTCTTTAAATCAAGTTTGCGAGCTTGAAGTAAACACCAATCCCATTGTATTTAACCAGTCATCGAACAACATAACAAAACTACCGCCAGCCGCAACGCACTGACGCGTTTCGACCTTCCATGATCATCATCATAGTACGACGGCAAACTGACTATCGAGGATCAAACCGCATTGAATATATGGAAATCAAATTTAAGTATGCGGCTCTCACCTCTAGCAGTCTCGCATACATTGAACTTGACTGGAAATGTCGGCTGCACAATTCCTATGCAGTCATGAACATTTACTGTTTGCAGCTTTCGCCACATATACATATATAGGCAATATAATATAAACAAAAATTGATTGCGCAGGTGGTGGCAACAATATTTTAAATCAAGTTTGCGAGCTTGAAGTAAACACCATTCCAATTTTATTTAACCAGACACCGAAAAACATAACAAAACTACCGCCGACCGAAACGCACTGACGCGTTTCGACTTTCCATAAACATAATCAGAGTACAATGGCAAACTGACAATCGAGGATCAAACCGCATTGAATATATGGAAATCAAATTTAGATATGCGGCTCTCACCTCTAGCAGTCTCGCATACATTTAACTTGCCTGGAAACTTCGGCTGCACAATTTCTGTACAGTCACAAAAAAATAACTGTTTGCAGCTTTCGCCACATATACATATATAGGCAATATAATTTAAACAATAATTGATTCCGCGGGTGGTGTTAACAATATTTTAAATCAAATTTGCGAGCTTGAAGTAAACACCAATCCAATTTTATTTAACCAGTCGTCGAACAACATAACAAAACTGCCGCCAGCCGCAACGCACTGACGCGTTTCGATCTTCCATGAACATAATCAGAGTACGATGGCAAACTGACAATCGAGGATCTAACCGCATTGAATATATGGAAATCTAATTTAGATATGCGTCTCTCACCTCTAGCAGTCTCGCATACATTGAGCTTCACTGGAAATGTCGGCTGCACAATTTCTATGCAGTCAAGAATATTAATTGTTTGCTGCTTCCGCCACATATACATATGTAGGCAATACAATTTAAACAATAATTGATTGCGCGTGTGGTGGTTACAATTCTTTAAAACAAGTTTGCGAGCTTGAAGTAAACACCAATTACATTGGATTTAACCAGTCATCAAACAACATAACAAAACAACCGCCAGACTCAACGCACTGACGCGTTTCGATCTTCCATGATCATCATCAGAGTACGACGGAAAATTGACTATCGAGGATCAAACAGCATTGATTTTATATGGAAATCAAATATAGATATGTGGCTCTCACATCTAGCAGACTCGCATATATTGAACTTGACTGGAAATATCGGCTGCACAATTTCTATGCAGTCACGAAATATAACTGTTTGCTACTTCTGCCACATATACATATGTAGGCAATACAATTTAAACAATAATTGATTGCGCGGGTGGTGGTAACAATTCATTATATCAAGTTTGCGAGCACGAAGTAAACACCAATTCCATTGTATTTAACCAGTCATCTAACAACAAAACAAAACTACCGCCAGCCGAAACACACTGTCGCCTTTCGACCTTCCATGATCATTATCAGAGTACGACGGCAAATCGACTATCGAGGATTAAACCGCACTGAATATATATGGAAATCAATTTAGATATGCGGCTCTCACATCTAGCAGTCTCGCATACATTAAAATTGACTGGAAATGTCGGCTGCTCAATTTCTATGCAGACACGAAAATTAACTGTTTGCAGCTTCCTCGACATATACATATGTAGGCAATACAATTTAAACATTAATTGATTGCGCGGGTGGTGGTAACAATTCTTTAAATCAAGTTTGCACGCTTGAAGTAAACACCAATCCAATTTTATTTAACCAGTCATCGAACAACATAACAAAACCACGGCCGACCGCAACGCACTGACGCGTTTCGACCTTCAATGAACATAATCAGAGTACGAGGGCAAACTGACTATCATGGATCTAACCGCATTGAATGTATGAAAATCAAATTTAGGTATGCGGCCCTCACCTCTAGCAGTCTCCCATACATTGAGCTTGACTGGAAATGTCGGCTGCACAATTTCTATGCAGTCACGAAAAGTAACTGTTTGCTGTTACCGCCACATATACATATGTAGGCAATACAATTTGAACAATAATTGATTGCGCGGGTGGTGGTAACAATTCTTTAAATTAAGTTTGCGAGCATGAAGTAAACACCAATCCAATTTTATTTAACCAGTCATCAAACAACATAACAAAACTACCGGCAGCCGCAACGCACTGACGCGTTTCGAACTTCCATGATCATTATCAGTGTACGACGGCAAACTGACTATCGAGGATCAAACCGCATTGAGTATGTATGGAAATCAAATTTAGTTATGCGGATCTCACCTCTAGCAGTCTCGCATTCATTAAACTTGACTGGAAATGTCGGCTGCTCAATTTCTATGAAGTCACGAAAATTAACTGTTTTCAGCTTCCTCCACATATACATATGTAGGCAATACAATTTAAACATTAATTGATTGCGCGGGTCGTGGTAACAATTCTTCAAATCAAGTTTGACCGCTTGATGAAAACACCAATTCCATTGTATTTAACCAGTCGTCGAACAACATAACGAAACTACCGCCAGCCGCAACGCACTGACGCGTTTCAATCTTCCTTGATCATCATCAGAGTACGATGGAAAATTGACTATCGAGGATCAAACCGCATTGATAATATGAAAATCAAATTTTGGTATACTACTCTCACATCTAGCAGTCTCGCATACATTTAGATTGGCTGGAAATGTCGGCTGCACAATTTCTATGCAGTCACGAAAATTAACTGTTTGCAGCTTTTGCCACATATACATATGTAGGCAATACAACTTAAACAATATTTGATTGCGCAGGTGGTGGTAACAATTCATTAAATCAAGTTTGCGAGCTTGAATTAAAGACCAATGCCATTGTATTTGACCAGTCATCAAACAACAAAACAAAACTACCGCCAGCCGCAACGCCCTGCCGCGTTTCGTCCTTCCATGATCATTATCAGAGTACGACTGCAAACTGACTTTCGAGGTACAAACCGCATTAAATATATATGGAAATCAAATTTAGATATGCGGCTCTCAAATCTAGCAGTCTCGCATACATTAAACTTGACTGGAAATGTCGGCTGCTCAATTTCTATGCAGTCACGAAAATTAACTGTTTCCAGCTTCCTTGACATATACATATATAGGCAATTCAATTCAAACATTAATTGATTGCGCGGGTGGTGGTAAGAATTCTTTAAATCAAGCTTGCGCGCTTGAAGTAATCACTAATTCCATTGTTTTTAACAAGTCGTCGAACAAAATAACGAAACTACCGCCAGCCGCAACGCACTGACGCTTTTCGACCATCCTTGATCATCACTATAGTACGACGGAAAATTGACTATCGAGGATAAAAACGCATTGATTATATATGGAAATCAAATTTAGAAATACGGCTCTCACATCTAGCAGTCTCGCATACATTGAATTTGACTGGAAATGTCGGCTGCACAATTTCTATGCAGTCACGAAAATGAACTGTTTGCTGCTTTTGCCTCATATACATATATAGGCAATACTATTTAAACAATAATTGATTGCGCGGGTGGCGGTAGCCATTCTTTAAAATAAGTTTGCGAGCTTGACATAAACTCCAATCCAATTTTATTTAACCAGTCATCGAACAACATAACAAAACAACCGCCGACCGCAACTCACTGACGCGTTTCGACCTTCCATGATCATTATCAGAGTACGACGGCAAACTGACTATCGAGGATCAAACCGCATTGAGTATGTATGGAAATCAAATTTAGTTATGCGGATCTCACCTCTAGCAGTCTCGCATTCATTAAACTTGACTGGAAATGTCGGCTGCTCAATTTCTATGAAGTCACGAAAATTAACTGTTTTCAGCTTCCTCCACATATACATATGTAGGCAATACAATTTAAACATTAATTGATTGCGCGGGTGGTGGTAACAATTCTTCAAATCAAGTTTGACCGCTTGATGAAAACAGCAATTCCATTGTATTTAACCAGTCGTCGAACAACATAACGAAACTACCGCCAGCCGCAACGCACTGACGCGTTTCAATCTTCCTTGATCATCATCAGAGTACGATGGAAAATTGACTATCGAGGATCAAACCGCATTGATAATATGAAAATCAAATTTTGGTATTCTACTCTCACATCTAGCAGTCTCGCATACATTTAGATTGGCTGGAAATGTCGGCTGCACAATTTCTATGCAGTCACGAAAATTAACTGTTTGCAGCTTTTGCCACATATACATATGTAGGCAATACAACTTAAACAATATTTGATTGCGCAGGTGGTGGTAACAATTCATTAAATCAAATTTGCCCGCTTGAAGAAAACAGCAATTCCATTGTATTTAACAAGTCGTCGAACAACATAACGAAACTACCGCCAGCCGCACGCACTGACGCATTTCGACCTTCCATGATCATCACTAGGGTACGACGGAAAATTGACAATTGAGGATCAAACGGCATTGATTATATATGGAAATCAAATTTAGATATACGGCTCTCACATCTTGCAGTCTCGCATACATTGAATTTGACTGGAAATGTCGGCTGCACAATTTCTATGCAGTCACGAAAATAAACTGTTTGCTGCTTTCGCCACATATACATATATAGGCAATATAATTTAAACAATAATTGATTCCGCGGGTGGTGGTAACAATATTTTAAATCAAGTTTGCGAGCTTGAAGTAAACACCAATCCAATTTTATTTAACCAGTCATCGAACAACATAACAAAACTACCACCGACCGCAGCGCACTGACGCGTTTCGACTTTCCATGAACATAATCAGAGTACGATGGCAAACTGACAATCGAGGATCTAACCGCATTGAATATATGAAAATCAAATTTAGGTATACGACTCTCACCTCTAGCAGTCTCGCATGCAATTATATTGGCTGGAAATGTCGGCTGCACAATTTCTATGCAGTCACGAAAATTAACTGTTTGCTGCTTCTGCCACATATACATATGTAGGCAATACAATTTAAACAATTACTGATTGCGCAGGTGGTGGTAACAATTCATTAAATCAAGTTTGCGAGCTTGAAGTAAACACCAATGCCATTGTATTTAACCAGTCATCAAACAACATAACAAAAAAACCGCCAGACGCAACGCACTGACGCGTTTCGACCTTCCATGATCATTATCAGAGTACGACGGCAAACTGACTATCGAGGTACAAACCGCATTGAATATATATGGAAATCAAATTAGATATGCGGCTCTCACATGTAGCAGACTCGCATTCATTAAACTTGACTGGAATTGTCGGCTGCTCAATTTCTATGAAGTCACGAAAATTAAATGTTTGCAGCTTCCTAGACATAAACATATGTAGGCAATACAATTTAAACAATATTTGATTTCGCAGGTGGTGGTAACAATTAATTAAATCAAGTTTGCGAGCTTGAAGTAAATACCAATCCCATTGCATTTAACCAGTCATCGAACAACAAAACAAAACTACCGCCAGCCGCAACGCACTGACTCTTTTCGACATTCCTTGATCATCACTATAGTACGACGGAAAATTGACTATCGAGGATCAAACCGCATTGATTATATATGGAAATCAAATTTAGATATACGGCTCTCACATCTAGCAGTCTCGCATACATTGAATTTGACTGGAAATGTCGGCTGCACCATTTCTAGGCAGTCACGAAAATGAACTGTTTGCTGCTTCCTCAACATATACATATGTAGGCAATACAATTTAAACATTAATTGATTGCGCGGGTGGTGGTAACAAATCTTTAAATCAAGTTTGCGCTCTTGAAGTAAGCAGCAATCCAATTTTATTTAACCAGTCATCGAACAACATTACAAAACAACCGCCGACCGCAACTCACTGACGCCTTTAGTCCTTCCATGATCATTATCAGAGTACGACGGCAAACTGACAATCGAGCATCAAACCGCATTGAGTATGTATGGAAATTAAATTTAGTTATGCGGATCTCACATCTAGCAGTCTCGCATTCATTAAACTTGACTGTAAATGTGGGCTGCTCAATTTCTATGAAGTCACGAAAATTAACTGTTTTCAGCTTCCTCCACATATACATATGTAGGCAATACAATTTAAACATTAATTGATTGCGCGGGTGGTGGTAACAATTCTTTAAATCAAGTTTGCCCGCTTGATGAAAACAGCAATTCCATTGTATTTAACCAGTCATCGAACAACATAACGCAACTAACCCCAGCCGCAACGCACTGACGCATTTCGACCTTCCATGATCATTATCAGATTACGACGGCAAACTGTCTATCGAGGATCAAACCGCATTGAATATATATGGAAATCAAATTTAGATATGCGGCTCTCACCTCTAACAGTTTCGCATACATTAAACTTGACTGGAAATGTCGGCTGCCCAATTTCTATGAAGTCACGAAAATTAACTGTTTGGAGCTTCCTCGACATATACATATGTAGGCAATACAATTTAAACATTAATTGATTGCGGGCGTGGTGATAACAATTCTTTAAATCAAGTTTGCGCGCTTGAAGTAAACACCAATTCCATTGTATTTAACAAGTCGTCGAACAAATAACGAAACTACCGCCAGCCGCATCGCACTGACGCGTTTCGAACTTCTTTTATCATCACTAGATTACGATGAAAAATTGACTATCGAGGATCAAACCGCATTGATTATATATGGAAATCAAATTTAGATATACGGCTCGCACTTCTAGCAGTCTCGCATACATTGAATTTGACTGGAAATGTCGGCTGCACAATTTCTATGCAGTCACGAAAATGAACTTTTTGCTGCTTCCGACACATATACATATATAGGCAATAAAATTTAAACAATAATTGATTGCACGGGTGGCGGTAACAATTCTTCAAATCAAGTTTGCGAGCTTGAAGTAAACACCAATCCAATTTTATTTAACCAGTCATCGAACAACATAATTAAACTACCGCCGACCGCAACGCACTGACGCGTTTGCACCTTCCATGATCATAATCATAGTACGACGGCAAACTGACAATCGAGGATCAAACCGCATTGAATATATGAAAATCAAATTTAGGTATGCGGCTCTCACCTCTAGCATTCTCCCATACATTGAGCTTCACTGGAAATGTCGGCTGCACAAATTCTATGCAGTCAAGAAATTTAACTGTTTGCTGCTTCCGCCACATATACATATGTAGGCAATACAATTTAAACAATAATTGATTGCGCGGGTGGTGGTAAAAATTCTTTAAATCAAGTTTGCCCGCTTGAAGAAAACAGCAATTCCATTGTATTTAACCAGTTGTCGAACAACATAACGAAACTACCGCCAGCCGCAACGCACTGACGCATTTCGACCTTCCTTGATCATCATCAGAGTACGACGAAAAATTGACTATCGAGGATCAAACCGCTTTGATTATATATGGAAATCAAATTTACATATGTGGCTCTCACTTCTAGCAGTCTCGCATATATTAAACTTGACTGGAAATGTCGGCTGCACAATTTCTACGAAGTCACGAAAATTAACTGTTTGCAGCTTTCTCCACATATCCATATATAGGCAATATAAGTCAAACAATAATTGATTGCGCGGGTGGTGGTAACAATATTTTAAGTCAAGTTTGCGAGCTTGAAGTAAATACCAATCCAATTTTATTTAACCAGTCATCGAACAACATAACCAAACAACCGCCGACCGCAACTCACTGACGCGTTTCGACCTTCCATGATCATTATCAGAGTACGACTGCAAACTGACTATCGAGGATCAAACCGCATTGCTTATATATGGAAATCAAATTTAGATATGCGTCTCTCACCTCTAGCAGTCTCGCATTCATTAAACTTGACTGGAAATGTCGGCTGCTCAATTTCTATGAAGTCTACGAAAATTAACTGTTTGCAGCTTCTCCACATATACATATGTAGGCAATACAATTTAAACATTAATTGATTGCGCGGGAGGTGTTAACAACTCTTTAAATCAAATTTGCGCGCTTGAACTAAACACCATTTCCATTGTATTTAACCAGTCGTCGTACAACATAATGAAACTACCGCCAGCCGCAACGCATTGACGAGTTTCGTCCTTCCTTGATCATCATCAGAGTACGACGGAAAATTGACTATCGAGGATCAAACCGCATTGAATATATATGGAAATCAAATTTAGATATGCGGCTCTCACCTCTAGCAGTCTCGCATACATTGAACTTGACTGGAAATGTCGGCTGCTCAATTTCTATGAAGTCACGAAAATTAACTGTTTGCAGCTTCCTCGACATATACATATGTAGGCAATACAATTTAACAATAATTGTTTACTCGGGTGGTGGTAAAAATTCTTTAAATCAAGTTTGCGAGCTTGAAGTAAACACCAATCCCATTGTATTTAACCAGTCGTCGAACAACATAACAAAACTACTGCCAGCCGCAACGCACTGACGCGTTTCGACCTTCCATGAAAATAATTAGTGTACGACGGCAAACTGACTTTTGAGGATCAAACCGCATTGAATTAATGGAAATCAAATTTAGATATGCGTCTCTCACCTCTACCAGTCTCGCATACATTGAACTTGAGTGGAAATGTCGACTACTCAATTTCTATGAAGTCACGAAAATCAACTATTTGCAGCTTCCTCAACATATACATATGTAGGCAATACAATTTAAACATTAATTGATTGCGCGGGTGGTGGTAATAATTCTTTAAATGAAGTTTGCGCGCCTGAAGTAAACACCAATTCCATTGTATTTAACCAGTCGTGAACAACATAACGAAACTGCCATTAAAGAAAGAAACTAATGGCAAATTAACAGAACAATTTACCATAATCCAACATGGTTTGCACAGTATTTGCATTACAGCAGTTTTGTGCCATTTCAATATAAATTATCAACAGTTCGTGGTTGCCTTTCAAGTATTGACAGGTTGTTTAGTCAATATTCAAAAGAAAATGAATATAATAAAGCAATTATCGATTTAATGTATTGTAGGGATTTTTTTGCGGGGGTTGCTACCTAGTTCATCATTTTGTACCCGTTCCACATATCCAGGGTGGCTATAATTACTACCCGTGCTCCTAATCAGTCTCTGATCCTTTTCGGATGGTTGATATGAGAAAGCCGAAACTTGGTTTTATACATATTTTAGATATAATGTTGCAAATAGGAATATAATTTGCAGTTAGTCCACACTGAACATGTGTAGGTCGACAATAAAACAGATTTTTATGCAAGAATAGGTCTTAAACACCATTCACAGTTAAACTAAATTGTCCGTCTTCTAGACGACAAAAGTTAAAATGATTAAGTTTACAAAGAGAAATGTTTTATACACAATCAGTTATTTGCTTATAAATGTCTGAATTGAACTGTATTTATACTATAGATTTAAAACATATGATAATATGGAAAAAGTCATCGTTAAACGTTATCACTAAAATGGAAGGGGTAAGCCCCATAAAGACTTCAATGAGAAAAACTCGATTGAAAATACATGATGACATGAATGGAATCAAGGTTAAAAGTTATCACTAAAAAGGAATATGTAAACCGTTTAAAGACTTCAATGATAAAAACTCGATTGAAAATACATGATGATATGGATTGAGTTGATGTTAATAGTTATCACTGAAATTGAATATATAAACCATATAAAGACTTCAATGATAAAACTCACAAATATTTAGTTCACTGCTTGCTATGGTTTTAATTCATGTCAATATATTAATCCATGATTCTATGTAGACAGTAAATCCTATATTACGAATAATCTGACTAAGCGAAATAAATCCGCAGTGACACAATAGTCCACCGCGTGATCCTCGCGGATCGCGCGCGGTTCTCTTTTTTAATAAAAACACTATTTATTACAAATAAATATGCAGTTCAAGAAATATCAATTAAAACTGCTTGAAACTAACAGAGATTGTTTATAAATCACAGTTAAGAGAAATATTGTATAAGAACAAATTTAGATTATTTGACCTTAAAGAGCACTGTAACGAAAATCGTTGGTTTGTAACACGGAGCCGCGTGTTACAGTATAATGGCTATCCAAGACAATTAAATGAATCAATTATTAAAAAGAGAATTAAACAGAAACAGACGTATTACGGGCCACAAAAGAAAATAGTCTACCTAACCATCCCATTTAAGGGGGATGTAGTTTCCCGAATGGCACAAAAGGAAGTTGAAGCAGCATTATCACGCACATTTAATGCAACTAAACTACGAGTTTTATTAAGGGTAACACACTTGCCTTTTACCAGCAATCTAATAGAAACAGCCGTTAATGTCGGTATCAAATATTATTTACCAATATACATACTCAAGTTGTCGATCAACTTACGTAGGCCGATCGACCAGACAATTAATTACTCAAATGAGGGAACATTGCAACTTAAACGCCTGTTTTAAATCAAATGGTGAATACACGTCTGCTATTGCGCAACACATCATCGAAACATCGCACGTATGTTCTCCAGACCTAGCATTCAAAGTAATTACTAAATGCAAAAACAAAAGGGATCATGTAGGCCTATTTTTGTGAGGTAGCTATCTAGTTCGTGATTCTGTACCCGTCCTACATATCCAGGGTGGCTTTTATTACTACTCGTGCACATAAACAGTCTCTGATCTTTTTCGGATGGTCGATGTGAGAAGGCAGAAATATGGTGTTATAGATATATCGTACACAATGTTGCAAATAGAAATATAATTCACAGTTAGTCCAATTTGACGATTTGTTGGTCGGCAATAAAAACAGATTTAACACAAGGGTGTCTTAAACACCATTCACAGTTAAACTAAATTGTCCGTCTTCTAGACGGCAAAAATTAAAATGATTTATGTTTATAAAGAAAAATGTTTTGCACACAAGCAGTTATTCTTACACAAATGTCTGAATTGAACTGTATTTAGGCCATCGATTGAAAATACATGATGATATGAATATAGTCACCGTTAAAAGTTATCACTAAAAATGAATGTGTAAACCGTATAAAGACTTCAATGACAAAACTCACAAATATTTAGTTCACTGCTTGCTATGGTTTTAACTCATGTCATTATATTAATCCATTATTCTCTGAAGTTCGGATAGGCATAATTAAATGTGAACAGTAAATCCATTGCGTAAACAACGAATAATCCAACTAAGCGAAATAAATCCCCTGTGACGTAATAGTCCACCGCGTGTTTCACCCGTATCGCGCGCGGTTCTGTCCATTTCATAAAAACCCTATTAATTACAAATAGAATTTCAGTTCAAGAAATTTCAGTTAAAACTGCTTGAAACTAACAGAGAATTTTTTTTAAATCCCAGTTATAAGAAATATTGTATAAGAACAGAGTTAGATTATTTGACCTTAAAGTGCACTGTATTTGTAAAAATCAAACATCGTTGGGTTGAAACGCGGAGCTGCGTGTTACATACAACCCCCCGACAATGTAAATTAGTACACAATGAAGGGGGCTAATCTTACAGGAAGTGTTATTGCTCTGCCGTACCGTGTAACGACTGATTTTGTCTCTGTCAACACTGATTCTGGTTCTTCTATATCTCGCGGTGGCGTGACTGCTTCAGTTGGCTCGGTTGTTGATGAGATGTCGGGCGTCAGTCCGTTGTCAGCAAGACTTTCTGGGGGTGGCGTTATCGTTTCTTCACCGCCTGATATGTCTACATCGCGGAACAGCGTGTCATTTGGATCAACGTTGGCCGGGGATAGTTTGTATTTGGAGACAGCTACAGCTTTGCCATTAATCTCCAGAATGATGTGATTCTGACGTCGATCTAACACACGATAAGGATCGCGCTTCGGTTTGGCTAAAATCCTGTTATCCCTATTGTTGTTGACGAAGAACCATTTTCAGCTATCAAAATCTTTGCGTTTATAAATTGGACCATGTTGCTGGCGTGTAGGACAGATCGGCCGATTCTGAGCGTTATATTGTAGAAAACTGCTAATTGGATACAGAAATGTATTGCAGTTTCAGAGCGTGATCGGACTACATCGCCAGGCAGACATTGACATTCGCCAAATACCATTTCAGCGGAACTACATTTGATCGGCTCACGAGGTCTTGTACGCATTGATAGGAGTACTTTCGGTAAAGCCGCAAGCCAATTTTATTCTGGGCTAGCCTTGAGCGCCGCTTTCAGTTCTCGGTGTGGCCTTTCAACGAAACCATTTGCTCTTGTGTTGCGAGCCGCGGTCACGGAGTGTTTGACACCGTAGTATTGCAGTAGGGCTGCGAACTCTTCTCCGAGGAATTGTGCGCCACGATCGGTTGTCACTTCAGCTGGAGCACCGAACCGAGCGAACCAATTGAGCTCTAAAGCATAACTGACAGTTTCTTGCTTCATGTCTGGAAGTGGTATGGCCTCATACCATCGAGTGGTACGGTCCCGTATTGACAGTAGATATCGCATGTTGTTCACGGCAGGTAAGGTTACCAGATCAACGTGTATGTGCGTAAACCGGACTTTGGGCACTTGAATGACTTGTGGCGCCGTTTTGGTGTGTCTCGTCACTTTGCATTTCTGACATTCTAGACATTGTTTTGAGCACATCTTGATATCTCGCCGCATGCCAGGCCAAAAGTACGTTCTGGATAGAATTTCCACTGATGCTTCGCCAGATGGGTGGCTCATTGAATGGTAGACTTCGAAGATCTTGTGACGGAGTTTTTCAGGTATAAACGGCCGAGGGCCCACGCCAGTTATTTCACACTGCAGCAGAGTTCCATCGTAATCAAGTGTTTTCAGTCGATTGACATCAAATGTCCGAAGTAATGGATCATCTTGCTGAGCTGCTTGCAATTCCTGAGTGCTTATAGGTGAAGGACACAATATTGAGACACAAAGATCTGCAGGACGGCTTAGGGAGTCTGCGACCACATTTTCTGATCCTTTGACATGAGTGACTTCATATTCATACCCGTGTATTCGTGTAAGTTGTGAGTTGACACTTCGTAAATATAAATACTCTTTCTTTCTTCTTAGTATCGGAAGTAGAGGAAGATGGCCAGTGTAGATCTTGATCTTTCGGCAATCCAGATAGGTGTGGAAGTGTAGCATCGACCGGTAGATTGCGAGTAATTCTTTTCTTAACGTATCATATCGCGTCTCGCGAGGTTGTAGTTTTTGCCAATAGAAAGCGATGGGTTGGTGTATTCCATTGATGGATTGTTGAAGTACTGCGCCTACGGCAACGTCGGATGCGTCAGTTATCAATTCAAAAAGCTGAGACCAATCCGGGAAATGTAGCTTGGTCGCTTTGCATAGGGCCCTTTTGGCTTCCTCGTATGCCTGCATGTCGTCCACGTTGAGCTGAATCGGTTGTGATATCTTGACGAAACGGCTTTCTGGCACGAGATATTTGTGAAGAGATGCCAGAATCTTAGCAAGGCAGGGTATAAATCAAGAATAGTAGTTCATCTTGCCCAAGAATCGTCGTAATGCCTGAACGGTGGTTGGAGGCTGTAGATCTTGAATGGCACGAACCTTAGTAGGTATAGGTGTCATGCCTTCTTCGGAAATTTGATGACCGAAAAATTCAATTGATTTCTGTGCAAAGACGCATTTGTTGCCATGAAGTGGGAGGCCATAGTCTGCTAGACGTGTGAGCAGGATCTCAATATGTTGTATATGTTCGGTCATTGAGTTGGAGAATACCAGGATGTCGTCTAGATATGGAATTAAAAATGGTAGACCATCTAGTATTTCGTCCATAACGCGTTGGAATGTTTGCGAGACATTCTTGAGACCAAACGCCATATAGTGACATTCGTTCGTGCCACCTCCGGTGAATCTGAGTGCAGTAAATGATACTAAGTCTTTGTCCATCGGTACTTGATAGTATGCTTTTACCAAGTCAAGTTTTGAATACACAGCATGACCGATAGCCGGTCTGAGTAGGTCGGCTGGATTTGGAAGGATGTACGAATCAGACTGTGTGCAAGAATTGAGAATACGATAATCACCGCACACCCTGAATGTTTCTGGTTCACTCTTTGGTACTACTACCACAGGCGACGCAAAAGGTGAGCTGGATCATGTACAGATGCCTTGTTGACGTAGCGTGGCGAATTCTTGCTCGGCAGCCTTATGTTTGTGTGGTGCCAATGGACGTGCTCGTTGAGGATGAGGAAGTACTTTCGACAGGATGATACGATGGGCTCTGATGGCACGCTTCCTTTTGAGATCGAGCATGAAGGAGATAGGTTTGAAAATTTCTTCATGACGTTTCAGAACATCGTCTAGTTGCAGTACATGAGGAACTGAAGAAACAAGCTGTATAGATGAACCTGATTCGGCGCGAGTCGTATGTTTTAGCGCTGATGTAAGCAACTGATTGTCTGCAGTGCGTATCTCTCGTGTTCTCGGACGAATGGTCAGGTCGAAGTGTTCATGAAAGTCACTTCCAATGATGTTTCGTGTCGTTTTGGTGATGATGAACGGATAATTGAAACATCTTTATGAGTTGGAGAACGAAATTGTGTGTACTCGTACCCCAAACGTCGCTATGTTGGAGCCATTGGCGCATGTCAGGCTGCTGGTGTCGACTGGGTGGGTTGGTTCGAAATAATTGTGGCGTAGTAAGCTTACATCTGATCCAGTGTCTATGAGACATAATTCGCCAGAGGTTGCGTCACGGATGAGAAAAGATGTTGAAAGTGGCACCTGACGATGAGACTGGTTGCTGGCATTTCAGCGTTTAAAGCATGACTTTACTGGAGCCGTCGCTGTAAATACAATAGTTTGATTGCGCTCTACCGCGAAAGCAACGTTCTTTGAGCCATCAGACGTGGAGCGGCCAACAATCTTGCGGTGCTCAGCCTCTACTGCCGCCGAGGAGGCTGACCCCACCAGTTTACCGAACCGTCCATGGGCAGATCCTCCTGAGTTTTTGAGGGTGACCGCGCCCATTTGAACGTCGCGTCTGTGCGCGGGAATGTGCAGCCGTTTCCGAGGCAGTAACGTGTGGAGTAGCCATAGCTGCGGTGATTCGGACACCACTCCGCTGGTAACTGTGGCACTGTGGCCTGGTCACTCGACGTCGACCTCCTGGGTCGGTGGTCGACGCTGGTCACGTCTGCTCTGGTCGCGTCTATTTTGGACGGCATCGACTGAGGCCAAATTTGGACTTACGGTGAGATTCTCGAGCAGGCTGATGAGGCGTTCATTCGTGAAATTTGTTCCGGCTGATGATGCGGTGGGTTGTGATTCGAACAGTCTTGAGGTAATGTCGCCTTTCTCTTGGGCAGGTCAGCTGTATTGGTGTTTCTTCCACCACTTGTCTAGACGTGCCGGCAGAACGTTTTCTTGTACTTCGAGGGATTCGCGCAGGAACGTGGACATCTCTTGTTGTGCCGGCGGGAGATTCTGTATGAACAGTCGCATTACGATTTCCTTGGGCAGTTTGAATTCTAAGGCTTTGTGCTCCATCTCCCTAAATAGGTCAGAAGGCGTGCGGCTACCTAGGGACATCTGGCTCATTAATTCTGTAAGCCTATATTCTCGATCTGGTGTCAAACTCTGCTTGACAGCACGTTGCAGGCTCTGCCATGGCTGCGCACATGTGCCCTCAGTGTACTGATGCAGTATATCTTTGAGTCCGCGTCTGAAAGACATTGGGATCGTATCCCAAGGCCTCAAAAATATTGAGCCCTCGTCTGTTATATTGGACACCTTGGCCAATAGAGTAACATCGTCGACCCACGCGTCAAGGTATTCTGTATCGAATTGACATATTTTATACTGTGTCCATGTGTTGGTGCGGTCTGTTGTTGGGCTCACCATTGGGCTTCCAGCATTTCCTGAACTGGACCTCATCTTATGCGTATGAGTGTTGTCGAGAATAGATAGCAGTGTAACATCATCCTCACCCGTCATCGTGCAGCTGTCTTCGAGCATTGTAATCCCGAGAGGGTGTTTTTCTGTGATATGTGTCTTAGAGTTTACTTTCCTCTGTAGTTATCATCCAAAGTGCTTGAATTTCTCAAAATCTAGATGTTTATTTATTCTTTGCTGGCTGTGAATTCGACGAACCGGAGCACCATTTATGTAGGCGCATTTTTGCGGGGTAGCTATCTAGTTCGTGATTCTGTAACCGTCCTACATATCCAGGGTGGTTATTATTACTACCCGTGCACATAAACAGTCTCTGATCTTTTTCGAATGATTGATGTGAGAAGGCAGAAATATGGTGTTATAAATATATTGTACACAATGTTGCAAATAGAAATATAATTCACAATTAGTCCAAATTGACCATGTGTTGGTCGGCAATAAAAACAGATTTCAACACAAAGGGGCGTCTTAAACACCATTCACAGTTAAACTAAATTGTCCGTCTTCTAGAAGGCAACAGTTAAAATGATTTATGTTTATAAAGAAAAATGTTTTGCACACAAGCACTTATTCTTACACAAATGTCTGAATTGAACTGTATTTAGGCCATTGATTGAAAAAACATGGTGATATGAATAAAGTCACCGTTTAAAGTTATCACTAAAAATGAATGTGTAAACCGTATAAAGACTTCAATGACAAAACTCACGAATATTTAGTTTACTGCTTGCTATGGTTTTAACTCATGTCATTATATTAATCCATTATCCTCTGAAGTTTGGATAGGCATAATTAAATGTGAACAGTAAATCCATTGCGTAAACAACGAATAATCCAACTAAGCGAAATATATTCCCCGTAACGCAATAGGCCACCGCGTGTTTCACCCGTATCGCGCGCGGTTCTGTCCATTTCATAAAAACCCTATTAATTACAAATAAAATTTCAGTTCAAGAAATTTCAGTTAAAACTGCTTGAAACTAACAGATATTGTTTCTAAAATCTCAGTTAAGAGAAATATTGTATAAGAAGAGATTTAGATTATTTAACCTTACAGAGCACTGTATTTGTAAAAATCAAAAATCGTTGGGTTGTAACGCGGAGCCACGTGTTACAAACTTGCCACAGAGGAAGCCTTATGGATAAACAAATTAAAGCCAGATTTATGCAAGCAGAAGAAGCACGTACAGGCACAGAAGCTCAAGCCAGTTGGATCATCTACGCCAACAATGTACGGATTACCAAAAACACACAAAGAGGTTGTCCTATGAGGCCAATTTTATCAATGGTAAATTCTCCGTTTCATGCACTAGCTAAATGGCTAGTTCGTTAACTTGAACCATTACGTAAACTACTAGGTAATCATTCGGTTGCCGATTCGTTTGAGTTTGTAAACAAAATTCAAGATATAAATGTTAAAACAAGATTATGGTATCTTTTGATGTTACGTCTCTGTTTACAAATGTTCGAATTGATGAAACCATTGACATTATAGTCAAAGCGGTAGAACACGATATATTACCATCGCCGGTGCCCGGTCAAACTCTACACAAGCTTATCTTATTATGCACGAAAGACGTACGATTTCGTTTTAATAGAAACATCCACAAACAGACTGATGGTGTCGCAATGGGAAGCCCCTTATCTCCAGTGTTGGCTGAGATTTTTCTAGGGCACCTAGAAAATACATCATTAAAGAGTGACATAAGTAAATGTACTCAATATATACGGTACGTGGATGATATATTTCTTGTACTTAAGAACAGGTCGCAATCACGAACATTGCTTCAAAGTTTCAACAAAGCACATAAGAATATCGGTTTTACGTCAGAGCACGAGAAAGATGACTGTCTGCCTTTCCTAGATGTACTATTAAAGAAAGAAACTAATGGTAAATTAAACAGAACAATTTACCATAAACCAACATGGTCTACACAGTATTTACATTGCAGCAGTTTTGTGCCATTTCAATATAAATTATCAACAGTTCGTGGTTGTTTTTCAAGAATTGACAGGTTGGTTAGTCAAGATTCCAAAGAAAATGAATATAATAAAGCAATTAACGATTTAATGTCTAATGGCTATCCCAGACAATTAATTGAATCAATTATTAAAAGGGGAGTTAACCAGAAACAGACGTACTATGGGCCAGAAAAGAAAACCGTCTACCTAAGCATCCCATTTAAGGGGGATGCAGTTTCCCGAATGGCACAAAAGAAAGTTGAAGCAACATTGACACGCACATTTAATGCAGCCAAACTACGAGTGTTATTTAGGGTAACACACTTGCCTTTACCAGCAATCAGAGAGAAACAGCCGTTAATGTCGATATCTAATATTATTTACCAATATACATGCGCAAGTTGTCGATCAACTTACGTAGGCCGATCGACCAGACGGTTAATTACTCGAATGAGAGAACATTGCAACTTGAACGCCTGTTTTAAATCAAATGGTGAATACACGTCTGCTATTGCGCAACACATCATCGAAACAACGCACGTATGTTCTCCAGACGTAGCATTCAAAGTAATTACTAAATGCAAAAACAAAAGGGAGCTAGCCACATACGAAGCCTTATGGATAAACAAATTGCAGCCGGAGTTATGTAAGCAGAAGAAGCACGTACAAGCATTGAGCTTGAACTGGATGTGACGCACGCAATTTGATTGGTTTCTATTTTTCACACTCGCTTTGTTTACATATTTCTATCTTGTTTTGCTTTCCAATTTATATATAAAGATATGTTCATGAGTAGATATTTGAAAAGAGCATGAGAAAGAAAATTATCTTATATCTGATAAAATTTCTTTTTGTTTTTACACATAAGAAGGGTACAATGAATTTTATTAAAGCTCGCATTTCGAAAGAATCTTTAAGTAAATTCCTGGTGGATCCTAGAGATGAAATCAGACAAGAAATCCCGAGAATCTAAAAATAAAAACAAAATGAAACCCGATATCCTCCGGCTTCAAGTAAATGCCCTCAGTTAATGAGTACCCTATAAACGTCAAGTCGGATTCTCTTCCACATGTACAATATATTGAGCTACAGTATCAGTGTCCTCAAACTTAAGATTAGCTTACATCTTAATCGAACTTATATATATTATTAATTTAGTAATGTAGAGGCCCTTTGGTCACTAAAATAAGATGTAGAGGCTCCTAGCCTATTCGTGTCTGAGAACGCCATAGATGCCAGATCGTGAGTAATCCTATAATTAACAGTAAAATCTGAAAAGTTTGTATTTTCATTCACATCTGCTAAATTCATACCTGTCATGTCTTGCGCTAACTTGCTAGTGTCCTCAAATTTAAGATTAGCATCCATATCTTTCGAAGTTAAATACTAAATTGACACTTAATGTAAGGCAAATCGGGATGTGAAATCTTATACGACGCAAAACACCCGAACAAATAATCTGGAAAGAAATAGACTCGAAAAACAGAATTATTAAATTACCTGTTCCAGAACGTCCCCAAATGCGTACATCAATAAAAATATAATACTGTGTTAGCAGGCGTATATTGTAGAAATCGATCAGTCTTGTAATAAAGAAAAATGAAACAGTTGCAGCAGGCCGTGGAAGATACAACCAATCGAGGAGAGTAATGCGCGAAAACTGAAAATGGCGCACAATTCAAAGTCAAGTATTTAAACAAACATAGTTCTGGAAAATAAATGAAAAAATTCTTTTTAAATAAAATTCGTTTCAATCAGCCAAGGTGGTTAAAATTTATCAGTTAATGTCACTTTAGTTTAGGCAGAGGAATTATCTTCCTCCACACAGAGAGCCTCTGGGATGCCAGGCCCGGAAAATCTATATATGCGGTATGATCATCTAGTTTGGATCACTTAAGTTCCTCTGGACTATCTTTTAAACTACAATTCTTAAGTTCACTTGCTAACTGCTTTGTATCCTCAATATTTAATAAACCAGCCATAATATTATTAAATTACTTGCAATTTATATATTATATTGATTAAGCTTACCGGGATACGCTGATATTCACAGATTACAGAACGAGACGGTGTTGACCTTAAAAACAAATATCCACGTCATTTACGTGAAGCAAATTTGAGATTCTTCTCACTGATGAATAATAAAAACAATAGATGAGTGGATTACAATAATTTATTACCAAAGATATCGGAGATGGAATGACGCAGTATTCCACTTGTGCAATCCAGCAACTCGGATATAACACTCTTTTAACCTTCGACAAGACAAGTCAAAAACTTCGACAATATGAACAAAAAAACTTCCAAAAAATTTACAATATTTTTAAAAAAAATACAATATTGTTTTACGAAACCAGCGATAACATAAAATGTTCAAAAATAAAATTTGATTTATTTTTATATGAAGAGTTAATTGATATCCACTTATTAAATTAACCGCCACATACACCCTCATGATTAAGATAGTTAACCATAAATTATGTAGTCCTCACTCTTCGGTTTCTTGATGACTCTTCCAGAACGAGGTTCAACAAGTTGTGCTGGTACTTCACTAGATTTTATTTTCATATTACATTGTTCTTTAATCTCAGTTGTCTTGGTTTTAATCTTTACTTCTTTTCCATATTTGTTTGACTATTCCTTTTTATCACACATTTCCGAATCACATCTCGCCTCAGCTTCTGGATGCTTCGATGGATACTGTTCCATAGTCTCCTCCTCCGTCCATATAAACTGTGAAATGCAGCGATCCAGTGCTACACACTCTGTTGTGCCATTTACTTCTATAAATGCATTTTTATCAGTCATATGATCGACTGTAAATGGCCCCTTATAGAACGGAGTCAGACAATTCTGTCTGTTCAGTTTGTTATATATACATGAGATGCCAGCTTTAAATATGAAGATACATAGCATTTAGACTTGGGACTTCTAGTTTTGATTGGATCTAAACGACTCATTTTATCTCTCAATGCTCCAACAAACCAATCTACTGAACTAGAGGCCCAATCGAGACAACTTGGAGCTTCTATTAGAAGATCTCCAGGCAACCTCAATGGCTCTTCATAAACAAGTTCTGCTATTGATGTTCCTAACTGAGCTCTGTTCCTGTTTCGCATTGCCAACAAAACTATGGGAAAATCATTTATCCAACTGGACCCACCAGTGCAGCGTAATGCAGCCTTCAGCTCCCTCTGCAGTCTCTCAACCATCCAATTAGCTCTGGGATTATAAGCACATGTATGTCTTACTTCTATCCCCATTGTATTTAACGATCTGATAAACAGTTCATACATAAACTGACTACCACGATCAGTAGTTACTCTTACCTGTGCACCATATCTCGACACTCAATTATGCATGAACATAAGTAAAACTTCTTGAGCTGTCATGTCCTTCAGGATTGCTACCTCAAACTGACGACTGACACGATCAACCATTGTGAGTAAATACTTTTGGCTAGAAGTTTCGGGCATTTCTATTATATCAATATATAAATGCATGAAACGATCCGCTGGTATACCAATCGTTTTAATTCCAGTTCTAGTATGACGCCAAACTTTACAAGTTTAACACCGGGCACATGTCCTTACCCAAGCTCTTATGTCTTTCGACATCTTAGGCCATACATGTCTATCAGTGACCATCCTGATAGTTGCCTTAATGGAAGGATGACTAAATTCATGCAGCTGTTGAATGGCGCATAAGGTCTAGGTTGGCTCCTGGAGATTTCACATAGTATCCACTTATCTCCAATCTTCCTGCGTGTATATGTAGGATTCTTTGCCAACACAGTTACTAAATGATCAAAACTTTGTGCCTCCATTAATTGCTGGACAAAATTATTAGAAGATATAACAGAACATACGAGTGACTCCGAGCAAATCATATTTTCATTTGACACGTCTGGTCTACTGAGAGCATCTGCCACCACATTCTCTTTTCCCGAGATATGATTAAAGGTAAAATCAAATTCTGCGAGTCGGGTTATTTGTGAATTCACCCTCCGAGAATAATTAAGTCTATCCGCTTTCCCAAGGATACTTAACAACGGTTTATGATCAGTTAATATCATAAACTGATGTCCATCTAGGTAGTGCTTAAAATGCAATAACTCCTTTCCAAGCGTGTCATATCGCTTCTCGCGATCTTGCAGTTTCCGACAATCATTATCCCGTTGATGTAACACTGCTCCTATGGCTACATCGGAAGCATCTGTGACCAGCTCAAACGGCTTAGTGAAATCCACAGCTGCTTAATGTGGTTATTTGTCTTAAAAAATCTTTGGCCCTCTGGAATTTTTCCTTGTCGTCTAGGCTAAAATTAATAGGCCAGGACTTCTTGATCGTGCTCTGTTCATGAACTAAATGTCTAGTTAGCGGCCCCAAAATTCCAGCTAAACCTGGTATGAAACGAGGATAGTAGCTAATCATTCCCAAAAATCTACGCAATTGGCGTATAGTTCTGGGTTCCAGCACATCCTTGATTGCTTGTACCTTAACTTCCAAGGACTTGATTCCATCCTTGGAAAAGGTGTCCAAGAAATTTTACGGCAGAGCAACCAATCCTGCTCTTTTCTGGTTTCACTACCAATCCATAATGTTTCAGCTTAGACAAAACGTTGTCCAAGTACTCTCGCTTTACCTCCAGAGATTGACTATATATAATGATGTCACCTATATACACTCTAGCAAATGGACATTCTTGAAGAACTTCCTCTGTAAGACGCTGGAATGTCTGACTTACATTCTTCAATCCAAAAGGCATACATAAGAATTCATGCGATCCTCCACCAGGGAATCGCAATGCTGTGAGCGGTATAGATTCTTCCTCCATAGGTACTTGATAGTACGCCTTCTGCAGATCTAACGTTGTATATACCTCATACCACATTAGATCCCTGAGAAAAGTACTCTGGTTCGGTAGAGGATACGAATCACCCTTCGTTACCGAGTTCAACAGACGATAGTTACCACAAACCCTCCATTGACCAGGTTCAGGTATGGGAACAACCACTATTGGAGATGCAATGTTGGAATTTGAACGCCTACAAATTCCTTCTTCTCTCAACCGCTTAAATTCTTTAATAGCAACCTTCTGCTTAGGTTGTTCTAACGGTTGAGCCTTTGCTGAAAAGGGTAGTTGTTCCACCAACTCGATGTGGTGTTCTATACCTGTATTTAAACCCTTGCGCTTAGCATTGAATGGTAGAAACACGGCCAGGTGTTTCTCAATGACATCCACCAAGTCATCGGTGACGACGGGTCTGGATAGTCTCACTGACCCAACTTTTGAGGTCCCTGTCTCAGCATAAGTCACTATCCCAGTGCCTTGTCCAATGGTCCTAGATTTTGTATCTAAAACAAGTTTAAAATGGATCAAAAAGTCCATCCCAATGATGTTATCCTTTATATCAGCGACCAGAAAATTCCACTTAAATGGAGATTTCGGCCCTTAATGTCACTGACAATTCTTTAACCCCCTTAACCTCAATTGGACTTCCATTAGCAGCCCATAGTTGATAATCGAATGTGGGGCTATCAAATTCCACCACAACGGATCGAACTATGCTCACCTCTGCACCCGTGTCTACTAAGAAGTTTAACCCAGTAAGTTCATCTGTTATAACGAACTTATTGTTGCTATAAACAGCAGCCTCTTTAAGATTACCTTCCAGTCAAAATCTCACAGATTTACGGACTGTATTACCGCACGTTTCTTCCACCGAAGCTTCCGAACTTGACTTCGATGATTTCAGTTTGCCTCGAATATGCATACCTTGGAGCCTTGCATGCGCAACCCCCTACGGCTCCTATTAGCGGGGGCTCCACTAGTTTTCCGGCAGCTTAGACCAGGCTACAGGAAGACTACTTTCTTTCTATCGGGGACCACCCAACTTTGGAAACGTGCATCCCCCTCCTGACACTTTCCAAACTCGGCGTATTTACAATGCGATATGCACCACTCGCGTGGTCCTTGTACACCCTCACGCGATTCGCCTCTCCGATGCTCGAAAATTGAACTTTGACTACGAGAATTTACCCTACCTCTGTTGGAACTTTCCTTATTGTTTTTTATCCAAACCACATTTCTGCGGAGGGTACTTAATTCATTCTCTACGGTCAGGAGTCTCTTTGTGAGATGTCTGAGTTGCTGCTCCAGGCGTGAATTTGCTGTTACTGCATACACCTTAGGTTCCTTCTGACGATACAATTTGTCCGAACCTTTGAGCTTCATTGGCCACTCTAATTCCAATGTATCATAGACATCCAAGGTGGCTCTTAGTCTAGCAGGCAATTCTGCTACAAATATACTGTTTATAACTTCCTCAGATATATCAAGCCCGATGGATTTTGAAATAAGTCTGTTAAAAAATTAAGATGGGATTTGGTTTCCCATCTTTTACTGTCGTAACAAGTCAGGCATCCGTTCTATTCTCTCGGGTTGATATCGTCCATGGAGTTATTCAACTAGAAGCTCAAATGCATTTGCTGCTTCGTTCTCAGAAACAAATTTCCTGAGTCTAAATAGATTCTTTTTAACAGCTCAGATAAGCACCACCAGGCCGAGGCAAACCTTTCTATAGGGTCGGTCATCTTTTTTTAAATTAAAATAAAATTTTGCTTCTTCGACCCATTCAGAATGGTCGTCTGGTCTGTACATATTAAGCTTAACATTGGTATCCGTAGAATTGCGGCAAAAGCGATCATCTACAACATATCTTTTCGCATATAGGATCCTGGCGTGGTCGCCATTTTTTTTGTAGAGGCTCTCTTATGGTACTGACTAAAGGGCCTCTACAGTAATAGGCAAAGGACTGTGTACTTATTATTTAACAATACACACAAGTCAATAACCTGGAAAGAGATTGGAAGCAAAACACTAAATTATAAAATTATCTTTTCCTTGCAGAACCCAATAAACACAATTAAAAACACAGATTAGCTTTATGATTTTTTGTAAAGATAAGGATTTGTAAAATCCAAACTTAGAAATAAAATCTCAAGCGCAAAGCAGGTTACAGAATACCACGACTCGAATTACGCACAATTCAAAATTAAATATACTGCAATGTATTTAAACAAATAATAATATTTTAGAAATTAAATGATTTGGAAAAAGTCCCTGCTTCAAGTAAATGGGTACGATATCACAAAGTCAGTTAGGAGCCAAGAAGGCTGAGATTGTGTACTGTTAGAGGCTTTTATTAGGACCGGCATTGCGTTCTCCGGCAAATGCCGATGTGGAGATAATTAATTTATTGGACATCAATTAACTCCTCATATAAAAATAAATCAAATTTTATTTTTGGACATTTGATGTTATCGCTGGTTTTGTAAAACAATAGTGTTTTGCCGCAATTCTATAGATAGCAATGTTAAGCTCACATGACAACCATTCTGAATGGGTCGAATATGCAAAAGTTTTTTTTAAACTAAAAGGTATGACCGACCCTACAGAAAGGCTCGCCTCGGCCTGGTAGTATTTGCCTGAGCCTGTTAAAAAGAATTTATTTAGACTCAGAAAATTTGTTATCTAAAACGAACATATAAATGCTTTTGAGCTTCTGATTGAAGAACTTCATGGACGATAGCAACTCGAGAGGATAGAACGGGTGACTGACTTATTACGTCATGAAAAGATGAGAAATCAACTCCCATCTGAATTTTATGACAGACTTGTTTCAAAATCCATCGGGCTTGATATTTCTGAGGAAGTTATATACGGTATATTTGTAGCATAATTGCCTGCAAGATTAAGAGCCATTTTGGATATCTATCATACATTGGAACTAGAGTGGCCAAAAAAGCTCAAAGTGTTGTACAAAGTGTATCGTCAGAATGAACCTAAGTTGTATACAGTAAAAGCAGATTCACGCCTTTAGCAGCAACTAAGACATCTCTCAGAGAATCTCCTTAGAGTAGAGAATGAATTAAGTACCCTCCGAAGGGATATGGATTGGAGGAAACCAAAGAGGGAAAGTTCCAACAGAGGTAGGTTGAATTCTCGGGGTCAGAAGCTTCTATAAAAAACGCGCAGTAATACAATCCGTAAATCTGTTAGATTTCGGCTGGAAGGTAATCTCAAAGAGATTGCTGGTTATAGCAACAATAAGTTCGTTATAACCGATGAACGTAGTGGGTTATACATTTTAATAAACACGGGTGCAGAGGTGAGTATATTTCGATCTGATGTGGAGAAAATTGATAGCCCCATTTTCGATTATCAACTATGGGTTGCCCATGGAAGTCCAACAGAGGTTAAGGTAGTTACGGAATTGTTAGTGACATTGGGGAAGAAATCGCTATTTACGTGTAATATTCTGGTCGCTGATATAAAGGATAACATCATTGGGATAGATTTTTTGATCCATTTTAATATCGTTTTAGATCTACGTTTTAGGACCATTGGACAAGGCAGTGGGATAGTGACTTATGCTGAAACTGGGACCTCAGATTTTTTTGTCATCGATGACTTGGTGGATGTCATCGAGAAACACCTGGCCGTGTTTCTACCATTCAATGCTAAGCGCAAGTGTTTAAAGACAGGCATAGAACACCAAATCGAGTTGGTGGAACCAACACTCTGTTCATCGAAGGCTCAACCGTTAGTACAACATAAGCAGCATGTTGTTATTTAAGAATTTATGCGGTTGAGAGAAGAAGGAATTTGTAGGCATTCAAATTCCAACTTTGCATCTCCAATAGTGGTTGTTCACAAACATGAACCAGATCAATTAAGGGTTTGCGGAAACTATCGTCTATTGAACTCGGTAACAATAGGCGATTAATATCTTCAACCGAACCAGAGTACTTTGATTAGGTATATAATGAGGTATGAGGTTTATACTACGTTAGATCTGCAGAAAGCGTACTATCAAGTACCTATGGAGGCAGAATATATATCGCTCACCGCAGTGAAAATTCCTGGAGGAGGATCGCATGAATTCTAATGTATGCCTTTTGGTTTCAATAATGCAAGTCAGACATTACAGAGTCTGACAGAGGAAGGTCTTCAAGACTGTTCATTTGCTTGTGTGTATTTAGATGAAATCATTATATAAAGTCAATCTAGGGCGGAACACCGGGAGCACTTGGACGTCGTTTTTCTAAGCTGGAACATTATGGATTGGTAATAAAGCCAGAAAAGAGCAGGATTGGTTGATCCACTATAAAATTTCTTGTACACACTATTTCCAAGGATGGATCCAAACACTTGGAAGATAATTTCCAAGCAATCAAGTGTGTGCCAGAACCCAGAACTGTATGTAAATTGCGTAGATTTTTTGGTATTATTAGATATTAAAATTGCTTTATTCCAGGTTTAGCTGGAATTTTGGGGTCGCTAATTCGACATTTAGTTCGTGAACGGAGCACGATCAAGAAGTCCTTGCCTATTAATTTTATACATGACGACAACGAAAAATGACAGAGGGCCAATAATCTGTTAAGCCATATTACCACATTAACACCTGTGGATTGGACTAAGCCTATTGAGCTCTGATGTAGTGAAAGGGGGAATGTTACATCAGAAGGATAATGGTATAGTCAAGCCGATAGAATTCTTTAGTAGGAAACTCCAAGATTGCGAGAAGTGATATGACACGCTTGGAAAGGAGTAACTAGCAGTTTATTCTGCAGAGCTGCGTTTTGAGCACTATCTAGATTGACATCAGTTTACGATATTGAGTGATCATAAACCGTTGATAAGTATCCTAGGGAAAGCAAATAGGCTTATTTAATCTGGGCGGCCGAATTTACATATAACCCAAATCGCAGAATTTCATTTTACCAGTACTCATATCTCAGTAAAAGAGAATGTAGTGGCAGATACTCTCAGTAGACCAGACGTATCAGATGAAGATATGATTCGTTCGGAAAAAATCGTATTCTCTGTTGTATCTTCTAACGATTTTGTCCAGAAATTGATGGAAGCACAAATAGTTGATTCTTAAGTAGCCATGTTGGCAAATAATTCCACACATACACGCAGGAAGATTGTAGATAATTGGTTACTATGTGAAATCTCCAGGAGCCAACCTAGACGCTATGTACCATTAGAATTAAGGTATAAGGTAATCAATAGCTGCATGAATTGGGCCTCTAGTTCAGTAGATTGGATTGTTGGAGCATTGAGAGATAACTTAGTTTAAAAAGACAGTTTAGAGGAACTTAAGTATTTCAAACTAGATGATCATACCGCATATATGGATTATCCGGGCCTGGCATCCCAGAGGCTCTCTTATAGTCGTGACCAAAAGTCTCTACACCGAGAAAGTTACTCAATGTAGCAGTGTCTAGAAATACTCCTACACACTTGAGACTAGCTCTGGTTGACTGGCTACTGTTCCTTCTGTTTTGACGTTGAAATCAATGGCGAGTGATTGATCGAGTGATCTCGTTGAATATCTGCAGTATCAGGAACACATGAAGGTCCACTAAGTAGATGTAGCTCCGTCTCACAAATTGTGCAGCAACAAGATTGGCGTGACTGAAATTGACACTGAAACCAGTCCAAAAGTCAGCGTAGGTGAAAAGCCAGTATGACAGCACACATAGTGCACAGCAAAAGGCAAACGTGCTAACTGACTGGCATGGTAAATTCACCGTGCTTAAATAGTTTTGAAAATGAACGCTCGCACGCTATTGGTTAACGGCAAATTTGTGTTTGTTTTAATTGGTGCCGCGTAAATTGAATTTGAATTTCATTTACGCAATATGTCGGCGAATTGTTCTTGATTCGTTACATCACATTTCTCTCTGAAAAAACATTCCTCTCGGCAAAGCTTGATTAAATATGTCTGGGTGAGTTCGAACCAAATAACGCAACTGGTTATTATTCTGCCAATAGCTAAAAAAATATGCCGTAAAGGCTGGGTTGATGTATACTTGTTGGTTGCTTCAACAATGATATGATGCCAACTAACCACAAAGATTTGCTACACAAATTGTTAGCTGTAGTGGCCGGTCATAGCGCGTGAGGTAAAATAGATCAGTGTAAGGTTTAGGATCCGCAGCGTGAGGATTTCAAGGTAGATTGCCACTGAAGTTGCCAGGTTTAAGTTGAAACCTAGGCAAGCTGGATTGCCGTCAATGTGTTTGAATACGACCAAAGGAGCTAGTGTGTGCCCGACGTTGTGGTCATGATATTCGTAGAGTGGTCACTGTGTAACTAGTGAAGTTTATATTTGCATTGAAAGTGTCCTGTACCATGATATGAAGCTGAAAACTGCTTAGTTTTCTATACAAGACGTTAGCTATAAGTAGCTGGTCATACCAAAATAGGCAGGGTGAGCTCAGGTGTGAGCCATACGTTACTTTCTAAAAATATATACACGAAAATCAAAAGATAACGACAAAAGTGTACTCAAACATTGCCGCAGAGATGTCATAATACCAACTCGGAAACCATAGTGTTAAAACGATGTACCCTTTCCGTACAATAATGTTGGTATCGATTACTAAGAAAATAGTCATAGTGTGAGTATCCGGTACAGACTCGCTATATATATATATTATAATGTGTGAGTTAGCGTTGAAGTCGCATTGTCGTAGACTATACGATGTTATCTTCACTATTGCAGGTTAACACATTTGTCTAGGAGATTGTACTGTCCCATTATCCCACATTCTTCACCCAAATAAATAATGGTTAAAGGGTGTAATACCGGCTCCTACTGATGATTCGTCAGTAAACACGAAACGAATGTGCATGTGATTATACTTTCCGTTCATGCTGCCTTTGGTTTATCATTTGTTACTAGGTTCGCAAAACCTAATACATACATGCTACACAATTGTTAGCTAAGTACAGCTGGTTATACCACGTGAGACAAATGAGTGTGAGAAGAAAAATGAATCATGTGGATTCATAGAGGTCACGTTGCGTGACATAGAGCACAGGTGTGCGCATACAAATAAAAATTTTATACATAAAATAACGAAAAATTAATGTTAAAAAATCAGCAGTTATGCGATATGCAATGCAATCTATTGCTAAGTTGAGATTGAAGGCAGATAGAGCCTGGGACGTGTGTAGAAGGTTGTCTGTTCCCAGGATCAGGCTCTTCGATAAAAGGTTTAAACCTGTCTATGCTTACTGATTTAGTTGTCGCACCTTGCATGATAATGATGTATTTTGGCTTGCTGAGCATTATCAGGTAAGGAACGCGATACTTTCGTTTTAGTGGTGCAACCATTGTGTCGTTGCAAACGAGTACTCTCTTGCAGCTGTGGAGCTGCGGGTGAATGAAAACTGAACGAGGCGTATGTTTCGGCTGCTGTTCAGAAATGTTACCGAAATGAAGTTGGAAACGAGAAGTAAATGTAGGAGCTGACTAGGCAGGCGTAGATCCATGCCATAAAAGAGTTGTGACGCAGACGTTTTAATGGATTCACGAGTGCGAGAACACATGGCAAGCAGAACTAAAGGTAGTGCATTGACCCAATTTCCATTAATGAACGAGGATGCTAAAGCAGCTTTGAGTCCCTACGCATTCTCTCTACCATACCGTTAGATTGGGGATGGTAGGCAGTCGTCTGGCGTAAGGTGCATCTCATGAACTGCAAGGTGGTTTTGAAACGATCCGATGAGAAACAATTGCCTCTGTTAGTGATGATCTCATTGGGAACACCATAATGGGATATCCATGCAGAGATAAAACCGTCAGAAAATTCGTCAGCTAAGAACTAAAGCCGCTGGCCATCGTGTAAATCTATAAATCATAGTTAGAAGGCAGCTGAAACCTGAATATTTGTCAGAGGAACTTTGTCGATGTGGACGATGTCTAGGGTAGAAGTAGTTCGGAAATGTTGCAACTTAGAACGCGTGTGCCATGTAAACTTTTTTTCTGGCAAATGGCACACACGGAGACCCATCATTTAGCGTTCTGCCTGAGCCTGTGACCCCAGAAACGATCTGTAATAAGTCGGAAGTCCTGGGTGAGAAATTAAATGAATTGAGTCGAAGACTTTTCTTTGAAGGCTGGTCGGCAGAACTGGCTTTCTGGGCCACGTACCTGTGAAGTAAACAATAGGTAAGCCTTCCCATAGACGGCATACGAACTCGGTTGGGTGAGTGTCACCGCGCTGTTCCGTTTGCAGGAGGGATGGCGGTAGTGGAAGTTTATTGAGTGTCACGGAGTTGAGATGGAATGGCGACGGAAAAGATGGTTGTAGCGAGACGTCTGGCCTGGGAAGGAGTCTGCAATAATGTTTTTCAGCCCTTGATATGAAAGATGTCGAATTGCCATTTGCTTAGACGTGAAAGCTGTCTTTCCACTCTGGCAGGGTACTTGGCGATAGTTGAAGTAGCATTTTGGTGTGCGCTAACTAATGGGGCATGATCTGTGAAAACAACAAATCTGCTGCTGCCAATGATGCTGATAAAATGGCGCACTGCGTCATGGATTGCGAAGAGTTCTCAACCGAAAGTGTAGTATCTCGTTTCTGCTGCTTGAAGAATACGCGAGTAGAAACTGATAGGCTTTCGAATTCCGTCGATCTCTAGTTCCAACGTGGCTCCAGAATTCAGAAGCATCTATCGTGAGTAGAAATGGTCGTTGAAAATCTGCATACGTTAACATTGTAGCCTTTGCTAACTAGTTGATAGCGAATCGAAGTAATTCCACGTCTTCAGTTGACCAGGTAACGATGGAGTTCTTGCTAAGTCCTATTCGATTCCGCAGGTGCCTACATAAAGGATAAAGTTGTCTTCATAGACCGGGAAGGAACTTTCAATAGTAGTTTAGGACTCCTAAAATTTGCTGCAACTCGCTAACTGTCTTTGTATTCCTAATTGAATTCGCCTTTGATGGCAAAGGTTGAATACCTTGTGGTGTGATAAGATTCAGTAGGAAGTCCACGGATATAGTTGCAATCTGCGTCTCGTCATAATTGATCTTGAGTCCGTGGTTGGATAAGTGCGAGAGGACATTTCGTAGATACTTGGCATGACATTCTAAGTCTGAACTAAAAACCATTATGCCATCAAGATATGACATACAGTAAGCGGCGTCGTCGCGAAGTATCTTGTCCATGAATCTTTGAAATGTATGTGTAGCAAGGTATGTCAAGATATTCGAAAAGGTCAAATGGAGTGATGACCGAAGTCTTTTTAATATTTTCTAGCGCTACCGGGATGTGGTGGTAGGCTTGTCTAAGGTCAACCACTGAGAAGAAATTGCTGCCGTTGAGTTTTTCAAGAAAGATGTTAAAATTGGGAAAAGGATATTCATCATATTTTGTCACTGAATTTAACTTGCGGTAATCTCCGCATGCTCTGTACGATCCGTTTGATTTGGAGACTACGTGCAATAGTGACGCCCCTGAACTTTTCGATGGTCTGATGATTCTCTCTTCCAACATTCTTGAAAATTCCTCTTGGACAGCCTTAAGTTTAGCAGGGGTGATTGGTCGCTTCTTGAATGCAATAGGTTGTCCATTTGTGGCGGTATGGTGCATCGTGTTGGAGACTCGTAGCTCTGACTTGCTGAAATCGAAAAGCAAATTGTGTTCTCGAAGAGCTACTAATATCTCTGCTGAATAATATATTGGGTTTGGCTGAATAGACTGTAATTCCAAACGATCGGAGGAAAGTGTCCAAATACTTTGCTCAATTCCGGTGGAGGGTTAGATAATCTTATGATTAGCAAGATCAACAATGAGACGAAATTTCAAAAGGGAATCAAGGCCTATTATATGATGTGAGACCTTGGCGACGATGAAGTTGTGAGTAAATTTACGTTGTAAACCTATGTTGAGTATGCGATACCGGCTGCTATAATTAGATATTGGCTCCCTTATAGCTGTTCCGAGTAAAACGCTTAGCGACATCTCAGCCATTGAATCCCCCTTGAGAACTGAGACAGCTGCACCTGTGTCTACGATGAATTCTTCGCCAGGTCTAAAATCAATAAGATGCAGAAGTTTGTTGGGCCGTTTGGCCGGATCATGGAAACATGTAGGCTGGTGATTACGACTGACAATTAGAGATTTGCTGTGTTTGTGGCATATTTGGCATGGACGAAAAGAGTCAATAAGAATATCAGACTGCTTTCTTGTGGCGCCGTTGATGCCGTTTATGCGCTGAAAGTATGGTCTTCTACTTTCTGCGTCATATGTTCTCCGAACCTGATGCACCATTGCACCTGTTTTCTGTGGTCTTTCGCGTCAACTGTGGAAATTGGCATTCATTTGGAATTTCTTCCGAACGACAGAGACAGACATGGCATGAATAAAATACTTCTGATGATTATAGCACCAGTTTTTAGGCATATCTGTTAAAAGATTTCGGGGATCTAGATCGCCACTGACCGTTGTTTTGGGTTTTGGGTGTAAAATTGGGTGGAGGATTCACCTGATTTATCTCGGATTTCCCTATGGCTAATCCTATTAGCACTTTACCCATGTTCGCTATTGAACCGGTTAAATACAATGGGATTGGTGTTTACTTCAAGTTCGCAAACTTGATATAAAGAAAAGACTAGAAACGTTAAAACCGAATGCTATGTGACCTCCGATCTAAATCGGCTTCGCATGTTTATGGAACTAACGAAAATAGGAAAAACTGTCTGACACCATTTTACAGAGGACTATATAAGATCAAGAGGATGACAGACAAAAATGTCCCCATAGAATAGAATAGAATAGAATAGAATATCTTTATTTGGATTCAAACCACACATGTTCCATCAAATAATAAAATTAGAAAATGTACAATATAAAAAGATATCACATCACATATATGTGCAATTAGTTGTACTGTACAATTTATCAGCATCAGAAAGTTCAGCTGTAAAGAGTGATAGATTCTTCATCAAAATTAGAAAAATTTAAGATATAATTCGAGAAGTTAATGACATTGATGATTGTGTTACTTTGGATCGTTGCATTCCCCAGTTTATATGTATTGATTACTAGATGAATTACTAGATGAGTTGAATGACCATCGTTCCATGGACGAATCTGATGTGTGCAATCCGATCACGCTGACACAAAAGTCAAATCAGCAACTTTCACAATACGGTTGTTAACCGCATCGACATTATGTTCTACCGAGTTACAAGATCATAACGTTCCGTCAACGTCAGACGAAGTAGCAGTGCCAGTGACAAATGAACAGGGCGCAACGTCGACGACAGTGGTGCTGATATGCACAACTCGCCCAGGAAGAGTACAAAGTCAGCCGATGAACAACGATTACGTCTATTATTAGCCGTCTTTTTTAGGAGTTGGTGTATATAGAAGAAGATATTTCCTCCGACAAAATTAAACTATCCTTTATTGATAAATTTAAACCACCGTAGCTGATTGAAACTAATATTATTTAAAAAATAATTATTCGTTAAATTTCTAAACATTATTTGTTTAAATACTTTGCAATATATACTTTTGAATTGTGCGCAATTTGGGTTCGGTATATTGTAACTGTTCTGACGTGACTTTCTTTAGCAAGCTGCACATATTATAATATTCTACATTTTGGTGTTTAAAATCTTCATCTTCACAATATAAACCTGCTATCATATTTGTGCTTTGAAGCTTGCATATTGGGAACGTTGAGGAACAGGTAATTTAAAAATTCTTTTTTTCGTGTCTTATTTTTTTCTCGATTATTGCTTCGTGTGTATCGTTACGAAAATAGTACACAGCCCGTTGCCTAATGTGTAGGCAGAATATTTTTTTTAATTTTGTGAAAGAACATCATTTTAAAAGATGTATTATTTTGTTTCTCAGTGCTGTCCTTTTCGTTTCGGATTTGACCGCATTTTTCTTATGCGGGACAATTGTTAGCACTCATAGGTCGGCAAAATCTTGAACCTTTTATCTTTTCAGATGATGTAATTTTTGGCCTCAGTTGATGGGTTCTCACTTGTCCCTTCTCCTTTAAGCCTTCAATTAGCTGATTGTCTGAAAGCGCTTTAGGATCAAGATCCGCCATTGATCTTTCACCTATATTTCGAGACGTTATTTCCAGTCTCATCTTCAGGGTTGACACAATACGCACAGGAGTAAAACACAACTTGTGGCAAATGTGGTATCCTCATTCAAGGCAGATATATTTATATATATTTTATTTTAATTGTCTTCCTAATATCCGGTCTTCATACCTAGTCTCTAATACTCAAATGTATACAAAAACTTATCCCTGTCCCCCTCTGCGCACACATCTACCTATAAACATGTGTATTTTAACTATAAGCACACCTAATGGATTGACATACACGCCTATCAATGATGTCTATATTTTAATTGCTGTACCGGACGCATAGAAAGATCAACAAATTTTGAATTCTATATTGCTGTAATCCTCACCTGCCCCCCAGTTCACCTAATTCCATCCAGCTTGCAATCAGTTATATACAGAGAGATTAAAAAACTATTGAACTCTATAGAGTATTATTCTATCATTTTGACAAGACCGAATACGGAAGTTACACTAACTAAATCGTTTTTCCGCTCAGTACACATTTATACTCAGATACTATATGAATTAGTTTCTGTATTAAAATATCGTATATATCTATATATATAGATAAACATATAAGCAACTATGTGGGTTACTCCCACATCTTTTATAAATATCTATATATCTAAATATAACTATACCTACGTGTATACACTATATATATATCAGCAATCTTTTATATTTTAATTTTATTTTTACTTATATATTTGTACCCACATCTTATAAAATATCCATTTATACATATGTCCACACGCTATCTATGTATATATATAGATAAGCATATAAGCAACTATGTGGGTTCATCCCACATCTTTTATAAATATCTATATATTCATCATATATATATATATATATATATATATATATATATATATATATATATATACGTGTATATACCATATATATATAATATGAATCTCATACAAGCAACACTGTGAGTCCCGCAACGGATAAATTATATCAGTAAAACACTTTTTATATATCTATTTTATTGTCTATCTATATACTTCTATATATATATATGTAGATATATGTATCTATAAGCAGTTGAAATAGGTTCTTTGAAATTCAACCACTTACAATTTATATGTATATATAAATATCAAAGCATATCTATCTTCCCGTCTACACCTCATATATATATGTATATATATATATATATATATATATATATATATATATATATATATATATATATACATAATGCCTATCTCAATTCACATAAGCAACCATGTGAGCTTTTCCCACCTTATATATAAAATCTAAATATTCTTCTACACATATATTGTGAATATCTAAATAAGCATTTAAGCAACCATGTGAGTTCACCCCACATCTTATATGAATATTTAGAATCATCCATATATATGTATTTGCGAAATATAGATGCCCATATTTGTTAAATATATTTAGATAAATATATAAGCAACAACGTGAAATTCTCTCACATCTTATATAAATTGAAATGTTCATCATATATATACATATATAACTATAGCCATATTACCGCCCTCTAACTCCATCTAATTCGTTCTGTTTTCTCCCCTTTCATAGTCGTGGTCTCTTATTTAGATTTATTGTTAGCTCTGATTCTTCTAATCTACGTTTCTTTCCATTAGAGAAGGCTTCATTGAATATTGGGCCTAATGATTTTTCTACACATGTCATATTCATGACGTTCATTCCTGATTTTATTTTAATTGATTCTCTAATCAACCTGGTTAATCTATTTCGGTTACATAGTGAAATCCGTTTACAGCCGTCCCAGTAAATCTGATGACCTGTCTCCATTGAGTGCCTGGCTAGATCTGATCTATGACTATGTCTGTATTTGCATGCAGTCTTATGTTCACCTCTACGTACCTTTATTGGACGCATGGTTTCACCTATATACCTAAGATTGCAATCTTTACAAGGTATCTCATAAACCCCTGATGTGTTAAGAGGTTCTATTTTTTCTTTTTGATTCGGTAACTTATTGCCTATTGTAACTGTTTGTCTTAACACTGTTCTTATGCTGTATTTTGTTGCTAATATCCTAATCTTTCTACTTAATTTGGAGTCTGGTAGAACCAGAGTTCTGTGCTTATCTTCATTCTGATTATCTAAATCTCCTGTCCGTTTCTCCTGTGTTATTCTTTTCTTAAATCGCAATAATGTCTCCTTTATGATTTTCTCAGTTAATTTTTCTGGATAACCATTTATCCTGAATATTTCTTTCAATTTCATTAGTTCTTTATCCCTATATTTTAAATCCACTATTTTAAGACTTCTTATTATCATAGATTTTAGAATGCCTATTTTCATCCCAAACGGGTGATTAGAGCAATAATTCAGGAGGATACCAGAATAAGTATCCTTCCTATAAATATCTTTCTCTAATGTCTGACCCATTCGTTTTAATTTTACATCTAGAAACGATAATTCTTCTTTGTTTTCTTTTTCCAATGTGAATTTTACCTCTCCCAGTTGATTAGCTAAATACAGAAAATTCTCCAACTCATTGTCCCCATGATTCCAAATTAGGAAGATATCATCTAGGAATCTTAAATATAAGCATGGTTTGAGGGGAGATCTAAGTAGGAGATTTTTTTCTAAATAATGCATATAAATATTAGCGACTGGGACTGATAATGGTTGTCCCATAGGAACACCTTTAACTTGAAGGTAGAATTCATTTCTAAATATAAAGTATGTAGAGGACATACAAATTTTTAACATTTCCATAATACTACTTAACATCATTTTACTCCCTTCTAGTATTTCAGGGTATTCAGTTAGGCAACGTTGGACACACTCTAATGCAACCTGTACCGGAATGTTCGTATACATAGATACCACATCCAGGCTTGCCAGTTTATCATTCTCTAATAATTTATATTTACTAATAATATCCGTAAAGTGATAAGTATTCTTTAATGTATAATCTAGAAAATAGGTGTATTTTCTTATTCTATGGCACAGAAATTTGGACATTTTATAAGTTGGAGAATTCTGGACATTGACAATTAACCTAAGTGGATTATCTTTTTTATGAATTTTTACTAGACCATACACTCTGGGAGAGAGTGAATCTCTTTGTATTAATGATTTACCAAGTACTGAATCCAATTCCCCAGATCCGATCATTTGATTAATTAAAGTTTTAACCTCACCTTGTAATTTGTCCGTTGGGTCCTTATTTATTTTATGGTAAACTTCTTTATTATTTAATTGTACGTACATCTTATCCTCATAATCCCTCTGGTTTATTAGCACTGTTGCTCCACCTTTATCTGCTTTAAGGCATATCACCTTATTAGATAACAACTCCGATCTTAATCTTTTCAAGTCATAATTCTTTTTACATTTATCCTCCTTATGTTCTAATACTAATTTTGCAACATCCAATTCAAATTTAGTTTTCTCTTTTCCTGGGAGGAATTGTGCGATTTTAACTGTCTCGGTAATAATTTCATTCTTAGGTATGTATTCAATAGGAACAGCTGTGTTCAGTCCCAGGTTGAGTATTCTCTTTTCATTATCTTTGAGATCCATAGATGATAAGTTTATTACCCGTTTCGACACAAAAGAATCGTTTGGAATATTTCTTCCAGGCCTATAGATTCCCAGGTTTACAAGTTTCTTATCATGCCTCTTTTTAACCTTTTGAATTTCTTTATTCCTAGCCTTATCAGTGAAATCCTCTATACATTTAAGGTCCATTGAATGTAATATCAAGAGCAACCTTGACCTTATTTTAGTTTTTTCTCTAATTAGTTCATATTTTCTTTTTTCTTGACTTTTTATCGATGATTTCATTAAATGTATAGAAAGTTCTTGTTTCAGAATATTTCCTACTCTATCTAGCTGAAATGGTAGTCTAAATTTAAAGCATTTAGGTATAGTATTAAATTTTAAACATAATTTCAAGAATGAGATATGTTCCACTTGCCTTCCAATTTGTATTTTCCTCCTTTTGTATTGGTTGAATAATTGCACGACGATCCGGTCGTATTTTTGATTTAAGTACATTTTAAAAGATGTATTATTTTGTTTCTCAGTGCTGTCCTTTTCGTTTCGGATTTGACCGCATTTTTCTTGTGCGGGACAATTGTTAGCACTCATAGGTCGGCAAAATCTTGAACATTTTATCTATTCAGATGATGTAATTTTTGACCTCAGTTGATGGGTTCTCACTTGTCCGTTCTCCTTTAAGCCTTCAATTAGCTGATTGTCTGAAAGCGCTTTAGGATCAAGATCCGCCATTGATCTTTTAAAATATTTCGAGACGTTATTTCCAGTCTCATCTTCAGTGTTGGCACATACGCACAGGAGTAAAACACTTGGCAAATGTGGTATCCTCATCAAGACAGATATAATTAATATTTAATTGTCTTCATAGATATCGTAATGGGCAATTAAAACGAATGGGTCAGACATTAGAGAAAGATATTTATAGGAAGGATACTTATTCTGGTATCCTCCTGAATTATTGCTCTAATCACCCGTTTGGGATGAAAATAGGCATTCTAAAATCTATGATAATAAGAAGTCTTAAAATAGTGGATTTAAAATATAGGGATAAAGAACTAATGAAATTGAAAGAAATATTCAGGATAAATGGTTATCCGGAAAAATTAACTGAGAAAATCATAAAGGAGACATTATTGCGATTTAAGAGAAGAATAACACAGGAGAAACGGACAGGAGATTTAGATAATCAGAATGAAGATAAGCACAGAACTCTGGTTCTACCAGACTCCAAATTAAGTAGAAAGATTAGGATATTAGCAACAAAATACAACATAAGAACAGTGTTAAGACAAACAGTTACAATAGGCAATAAGTTACCGAATCAAAAAGAAAAAATAGAACCTCTTAACACATCAGGGGTTTATGAGATACCTTGTAAAGATTGCAATCTTAGGTATATAGGTGAAACCATGCGTCCAATAAAGGTACGTAGAGGTGAACATAAGACTGCATGCAAATACAGACATAGTAATAGATCGGATCTAGCCAGACACTCAATGGAGTCAGGTCATCAAATAAACTGGGACGGCTGTAAACGGATTGCACTATGTAACCGAAATAGATTAACCAGGTTGATTAGAGAATCAATTGAAATAAAATCAGGAATGAACGTCATGAATATGACATGTGTAGAAAAATCATTAGGCCCAATATTCAATGAAGCCTTCTCTAATGGAAAGAAACGTAGATTAGAGGAATCAGAGCTAACAATAAATCTAAATAAGAGACCACGACTATGAAAGGGGAGAAAACAGAACGAATTAGATGGAGTTAGAGGGCGGTAATATGGCTATAGTTATATATGTATATATATGATGAACATTTCAATTTATATAAGATGTGAGAGAATTTCACGTTGTTGCTTATATATTTATCTAAATATATTTAACAAATATGGGCATCTATATTTCGCAAATACATATATATGGATGATTCTAAATATTCATATAAGATGTGGGGTGAACTCACATGGTTGCTTAAATGCTTATTTAGATATTCACAATATATATGTAGAAGAATATTTAGATTTTATATATAAGGTGGGAAAAGCTCACATGGTTGCTTATGTGAATTGAGATAGGCATTATGTATATATATATATATATAATATATATATATATATGAGGTGTAGACGGGAAGATAGATATGCTTTGATATTTATATATACATATAAATTGTAAGTGGTTGAATTTCAAAGAACCTATTTCAACTGCTTATAGATACATATATCTACATATATATATATAGAAGTATATAGATAGACAATAAAATAGATATATAAAAAGTGTTTTACTGATATAATTTATCCGTTGCGGGACTCACAGTGTTGCTTGTATGAGATTCATATTATATATATGGTATATACACGATGAATATATAGATATTTATAAAAGATGTGGGATGAACCCACATAGTTGCTTATATGCTTATCTATATATATATACATAGATAGCGTGTGGACATATGTGTAAATGGATATTTTATAAGATGTGGGTACAAATATATAAGTAAAAATAAAATTAAAATATAAAAGATTGCTGATATATATATATATATATATATATATGTATTCGTATATATATAGTGTATACACGTAGGTATAGTTATATTTAGATATATAGATATTTATAAAAGATGTGGGAGTAACCCACATAGTTGCTTATATGTTTATCTATATATATAGATATATACGATATTTTAATACAGAAACTAATTCATATAGGATATGAGTATAAATGTGTACTGAGCGGAAAGACGATTTAGTTAGTGTAACTTCCGTATTCGGTTTTGTCAAAATGATAGAATAATACTCTATAGAGTTTCAATAGTTTTTTAATCTCCCTGTATATAACCGATTGCAAGCTGGATGGAATTAGGTGAACTGGGGGGCAGGTGAGGATTACAGCAATATAGAATTCAAAATTTGTTGATCTTTCTATGCGTCCGGTACAGCAATTAAAATATAGACATCATTGATAGGCGTGTATGTCAATCCATTAGGTGTGCTTATAGTTAAAATACACATGTTTATAGGTAGATATGTGCGCGGAGGGGGACAGGGATAAGTTTTTGTATACATTTGAGTATTAGAGACTAGGTATGAAGACCGGATATTATGAAGACAATTAAAATATATATAAATATATCTGTCTTGAATGAGGATACCACATTTGCCACAAGTTGTGTTTTACTCCTGTGCGTATTGTGTCAACACTGAAGATGAGACTGGAAATAACGTCTCGAAATATTTGTAAAAGATCAATGGCGGATCTTGATCCTAAAGCGCTTTCAGACAATCAGCTAATTGAAGGCTTAAAGGAGAAGGGACAAGTGAGAACCCATCAACTGAGGCCAAAGATTACATCATCTGAAAAGATAAAAGGTTCAAGATTTTGCCGACCTATGAGTGCTAACAATTGTCCCGCACAAGAAAAATGCGGTCAAATCCGAAATGTTGAAGTAGTTAGATTAGCAAAGTGTTAGGATGATGGATTGATAAATATTTAGATGGAAAGTAGAAAGACAATTTTTTATGCGGATAGATATCCAAAGAGAAACCAAATAACAGACAATTGAACATGTACGGGAATGTCTTTTGGTTGAGACGAAGTAATACCTACAACTAAATTGTATGGGAGGTAAATTTATAAAATTTCTGTCTATGCCAATGTTTTATAACTTCAAAGTTTATCGCATTATTTTTCGATGGAATTTTTAAACATTTAAACGCCATTTATAGGTATGCTTCAAAATTTTAAACACATCAAATATTTTTGATAATTACATCTGCCTGTTAATTATATATGTCCGTTCGCCAAACAACCAAACAAACATTATTTTGAGTAAATTCGTTAAGTGGTCCTGGAGATTTCGTCTAATAAGGCGTGGAGTAGATGCCAAATTTATTTTCAATTGGAACCACACAAAAATTTCCAATGCTACATTAATTTGATAGCAACAGCATGGCATCATCTCAGCTATATCTAAAAACGATAATGCTTTGATTTTGGCTAGAATGCTTCGTTCGTTAAGAAAGCACTTACAATCGTAATTTCTTTACGTTTATGCATAAAAATTGAAATGACTGTTTGCATTAATGTTTTAGAAAAGTGTATTAATTTTTCCATTTGCTCAATGTTCAATTGCAGAACTAAAAACTATTTTAGACAAGTTTTGAAATACACTTATTTTCAGTAATAATTTCTTTTCTGTTCATTGAAATCAATTAAAAAGTCGGACTTGTGTATTATTATCATTATAATTCTCCTATATGTTATTTTCAAAATAAACATTGAATTTTGTGAAATTTATTGATTATTAACTCATATTCAGCATAGAAATGAAATAATTTAGCATTTTTTGCAAAATAGACAAATGTGTATATTTTTTAATAAAAATACCTTTTTCAATAACAAGAAATCGGAAATTTGATCTTCTACACGGACCCGGTCACAGCTATCTCTATCAAAAGAAACTGGTGAGTGGAGTCGATCTTTTTCACCAAAATCATGCATTTCATGATTGTTCACACTGCTACTATAAGTAGCATTAGATATGTTATTTAATTTATCATCAGGTTTGTTGAGAACATCAATTTTGTGTGCACATTTGCGAAATAGACATATGCCACCATTCGCTATTAAAGGTGTCCAAATTCTGCCGACTAATTTGCATGAAAATTTATTTAAGGAGCAAGCGTTCGACTGTTGTGAATCCAGTGAAGCGTGCGCTAATTCTTGCTGAGACGTTTTTGGATGATATGAAAAGTTTGAGCTCAGCAAATCAATTTCAGATGAAACTAATGGAAGCACAGACGTCTCATTACCACCTAAAGAGGTGCTTTGTGTTGCTAGTGCTTCATTTTGAAGCGTCATTGAAACAGCACAAAGAGTTTTTTCTTCGCACGGATCACGCACAGGTGTAGAATTAGAGCAAAATATACCTGACGATGATGTATGATTCAGAATTGAACAATCAGTATGGAAATTGGCTGTCTCGGCATTCCTTTCATTGGGAGAATTAAAATATTGATCACTGTTGTTTGTTCTGTGTGCTATCGTTTTAAGATATAAAAGCGAATGTTGTTCTTTTGTGATATCTGATCTTGTCGAAGCTGACTGCAGTGGAATAGATGTGGTATCGCAAGAGGTTTTGTTGCTTGAACAAGGCCCTTGTGTGTACAATGAACAATCAGTTTCTGAACTTTTTACAACGGGAGCAATTCCTGCATCATCTACATATATATCAGGGCAATTTGATGTGTTAGCATTGGCTACCAGCCTACACGATGACGGATTTTCCATCGATAAGGTACCCCGAGATTTAGTTTCTCCAACTCTGTTGCTTTTGCTTGAAATTCTACTACTAGATGAGCTTAAGACACTTAAATGAACGCTCTCTGATGGAATGATCGGAGATAGTTGATTAAAATTAGTCTTACAGGATAACGGCAAGGTGTGCGCATTAGAAGCACTATCAGGTAACTTTTTTAATGACTGCTTTTCCAGCAATATTGTTGGAAGTGGAGATTTATTTTCTCCGAGTTCTGAAACAATGTGCGGCAAAACCAGTGTTGATCCTTGCGTACGAGTATTTATTTCATCCGCAAGCCTCGAGCATGCGTAATCATGTTCAGAAAAAGAGTTATCTTTGTTAAGAATATTTCGTTGTTTGCTACTTCGATTGCATCTGCCGTTACACTCTTGGACAGCCGTAGCAGCAAGAAATTTGTCATGCATACTTTCGATCGTAGGCGTGTTTATTGAGCAAAGAGGCTGTGATAATTTTGATGAAAAATCTCGACCACCATATTTGTTCGTGGAAGCCTCGTGTGAATCGTCCACAGACGAGTCATTTTGCTTTTTACTCTCGTTATTTATCAGTTTATAATTACTGTGGGGAGCCCCGAAATTTATTATGCCTACTGTTTTGAGGTAATGAGATTTGGTCTTTTTCTGTCTTGTTTTAAGAAAATGTGAATTTGACCTAAACTTATTTAAATCTAAATTTATTTGTTGATCATTTGTATGAGAATAGTTTCCCCTTGCATTATAGGACATCATTGTATGATCATTTGACATAAAACCCTGATGAATTTTGGGAAATTTAGCATCACTGCAAGTAAGATGCTCTGAGTCACAATTTTGTGCATCTTGCTCCAATCCAAGACGATAAAAATGTGTCTGTAACTGTTTCAAACTTCGAGAAAGTAGACGCAATGTGGTAGTGTACGAAATGTCACACTTATTAAATTCGCATTCCGATGCGTTTCTCCGGTCGATTGTTGTATTTTCGTTTATATATTCACCTAAATTAACGTCCATCTGGTTACACAATTTATGGTTTCCCATTAATTGATGGAGGCTTACTTTGCTTGGAGTGTTTTGAATACTCTGTTGAATGCTACCTTGATCTGCTTTGTTCTGTTTTCCGTTATTGTTAAAAAATAATACGTTAGAAGTATAATCTTTTCTCGTTTGATCATGTCTTTTGACTGAATCCGAAATCACGGGGGATTTCATCTCACGTTTAGGTAAGTTTGTAGTTGCAGCTCCAGTGAAATTTCTATTATTTTTTTCTAAATTGTTGACATAATGTTTTGTCACATCTAATTGATTAGACGGCGTGTATGGTTCTTTCAGGAGCACTGAACATTGCTTTATTGCATCTTGCGTAATGTCACTGAGATAAAAATTTGATCCATGGGGAATCTCTTGATGCTTTTTTTCTTTATTTAAATTCACATATTCCTCCATAGTTAAACTTCCTTTGGCTCCGACAATGGTCTATAACACAATGCAAGGCAAATATTTATTCGTTCAGTAACTCGGAAAATGCAAGTTTTTTTAGATATATGCGTTTAAAAAGATTATAAAAGTGTCTTAGAGTGAAATATGTTAATTTAGAACAATGAAGTAAAGCGAAAAAAATAAATTATTGGTAAGGTTATATTTTTTTAGTAAAAAATATTTCGACATCTAATTCTAATAAATACTGAATGAAAATTTGAAATTAACTTTATAGCTGCTACCATTACCATACGTCACCATACATCAAAATTCTTCAAGACCATTTTTCATTGAGATGAAAAACAAGAGTTAAAATAAATTTTTTTGGTTATAACCCTAAACATGCTATAGTTGATCAATAACTACGATATTTTAATATTCGTATATAGCAATATTTAAGCTTTTTGCGTCTCAGCATTTATTAGGGTTACCCAACCATTACCACTTATTTAAATTTAAATAAATAAATTATATAACAAATATAATTATTTTAATACTACTACAAAGAAATTTTAAAAGGAATTCAAACTAAATGTCTAGAAATAGTAAATTTTGAAAGATGGACATTTACCAAGTGTGGCAATTTGGCTCAGGGAGTAGTACAACAAGTTCCGAAACAGACGTAACCAGGATCGAGCCCCGTCGGCGGAAAATTTTTGCACAGAACGTAAAGAATTCCCAATAAACACTAGGATTTTTTACTCGATGAATTGCCATTTTAGCATTACACAATGCCTAGTTAACACTGATAAATGCATGTAAATAATGAAATTGTTTCTGATATCAAGATCGTTGCCCAAATTTCAAAAAAATATTATCATCGCCTGCGCAACAAATGGTCGTATAATTAAATATATTTTTGACACCATTTTTGATGAAAATAAAAGAAAGAATAGTTCAACATTTGAGATATTATTTAAATGAAGCTCGCAAAATTGATTTAAATAAATGTTACCACCACCCACGCAATCAATTATTGTTAAAATGTATTGCTTATATTTGAGATATTGTTCTGAAAATTTAAGTTTCTGTTGTTATTTTAAAATTTTTTAACTTTAAAAGAAGTCTGATTAGTTGTATCTAAAGCATTGGATAACTGAGGCATTTAAGAGTAAATTCTGCGTTACTACGAGATGCAATTTTCCGTTAGAAGCTCACTCTGATAAAATTATTAAATAAACTAACTGGTAAATTTATTCTCAAAAATTACATTTTTATAAATGTAGCCATTATATTCTGTACGTTCTTGGAAAAGTTTCAAATTGTACAAGATTATTATGATTAAAACAATTTATACTTAAATAAGATTCACAATAGGAAAAACAACTGTCAAAATTAATTCAAATCTTACCGGGCTAACGCGACCATTCAAATTACCGGGGCAATAACCATGTATGATACGACTGAAAAAAATCATGGAACAAAGTTTAATAAAATTTTAAATTATATTTTGAATTTTAGTTGGGCATTTACGGATAGAAAACACATATAATCAACTGAAGCCTCATTTTAACGACTACTACACTCAATTTGTTTAACTTGACATTGATTTTAAGAGAATAGACAATGGTTTTGCAAATATTTATTAACAGGTATAAAATTATGGTTACGCTTAAGCCTAAATTCAGTAAAATTGAATAATATCGTTCATCATTCATTTTATGACTGGTGCACTTATCTGTTTCACTGACGGATACTGTAGGAAACTGGGCTTCCTCGTCCGAGTTCCGGTCGCAGATTAGGCAAGCCAATTGCGAAAACATGTAAAAAATCGACAACAAATTTAATCTGTTTCTTGCCTTCTGATCTTAAGGAATTTTGCCACTTGAGGTAGACGGTTTTTAGTTTGGTTTTAAAAAGAAGGTCAAAATTGTCTCTAGTACTAAAAATAAATCACAATCGAGACAAAAAAAATCAAACAAATACGAGTCACCAGCGTATCGTGGTACCCAGGTAAACATAATTTTGATTAACGGGCGAGAGATGATCTCTGTTTAATGCATGGTTCAGAAACATATATGCCATGTGAATAGATTCAGTTCGATTTAATCTTTACTTGTTAATTTTAAAATTCGATTAGTGTATGTGTCAAATGACTGACCGAATCAACACTTAAATTAGTTTTGAAGGCGTTAGATAATAGATAGATATTTGCGCTATTTGATGACGGTTTAATTTTTTTAATGTACTCATTTTTCTTTGAAACATTTTTCTATCAGAAGGGAATATTTAAATTAAATAAAGCTATTCATATTTTGTATCTACTGTAACTAAAGTCAATTGCGGAAAAATCGTACATATGTCTACAAAGTGGTGCAAAAATTCAATCTGAATTTACGTTTGCTTTCGTCACCACGGTTCCATCTAACTTGTAGACGAACATATTTGCAGTGACATAAAGAGATTGAAACAAAAAAGGTATCCAGTCGGGAATTAGTTTGGGCGCCATTGCGTAATAAATGATGCGATATTAATTTAAAGGCTTGTTGTGTTAGAAGTTGTCATACTGTCAACATAGTTCTGAAGCACCGTTCGTCACACCCTCTAATGTATCTTGTTTCTTTTATTCGATGCTGACAAAAATGCGGATTCACAGAAAAATGCAAAGATACCCATTTTGTTGTTCTCCATTTAGAGAAATAATTTAAATTGAGGCAATGATGGTTTAAAATACTAGATTCATCCCATTTTTATGATTGTTTACAACGAAATAAACTCAGCAGAGTGAAAGTGTTCTTCAGTTTTGTCTATCGACAAGAAAGTCAATATAAAAACCACAATCAACTAACTTTATATAAAACAGGTTTATGATGCTCTATTATTTGGCATGGTTAGTGCACTTATAAAATATAAACAAAGCAAGAAAAGCAAACCAGCTTAACTGAATCGGACGGTTAACTAGAGTTTTTTGGCATAGACTAAATATGTTCAATCCGTCGCATTTTAGTGCGCCACGACGGGTTTTAGTTGCTCGCCGTCATTGCTTTCCTAAACATTTTTTGTCAGCCCCTAATACAATAGCGCTAGAAACCGTGAGTCATATTTACATTCTGCGCAAACTTTTTGGCTACTTGGACTATGTTATGTTGACAATAGGTTACCAATCCATCTAAATCATTCGCAATACACTCAGTTGGCCAATAAAATTGTATTATTTTACCAAATTAGTTAAAATATTTTAAAGTAAGAAACATGCTAACTCATTAGGGGCTTGAAAGTAAAGCATACTATTAATTTTTTAACTCTACGATTTATTACATTCATCATATAATTTTAAAATTTACATAAATGTTAAATGCGTTTTCTATAAGCACATTCAAATAATATTTATACATACTCAAATAAATTAAATCCTTACGGATGACAAAATAATTCTGTTCATTTTAGGTTTTTCAGCTTAAATGTAAACTCTGAATTGGTTGGATATATTAAAAATGAACTATAAAATTGGCGAACAAATATATTGTCTATGCATACTTAATTTGATGTTATGCAAGCAAAAATTATTGCTGCATGCAACATGAATATTCAAATGTTCAAATGAAATCTAACGTTGTTCGAATAAAAAAACATGTCAAATTGGGATAAGCGCTTTGTATATTCGTCCTACTGAAATCATTATAAAAATAATATGTATATATATATATATATATATATATATATATATATAATTCATATTGGTGCTTTTTTATTTGTGATAAAATTAACAATTAAATAAAGTAATCGCATACCAATTATTAATAAGATTTACGTGTATTTTCAATAGCTAAATATTTTGTGGCAATCATTTTTCACCAATGATGAATTTGCTGTCAAATTGTCTTTTCCTTTTACAGAAAAAAATGCGATTTATTAAAATTTATCTCTCCCTAGTGTAGAGTTTAGTCTAACAATTCAATTTTGTTCTCCAATGTGTATAGAAAAAATATTTAGTTGATTTCCACATTCATGATATCAATTACGTATTTATGTTTCGAAACCAAATTGATTCTGAAATTTGGCATAGTTCTAATAAAACGATATTGAATTCGAGAAAAAATGCACCTCAACAAACAATTAATCACATTATACTACATATATTTAAAAGATAAAGCATGAATAATTAAATAAAATTTACATCTGCATAAAGAAAGATATTAAAATAAATGTTTATATCTTCCTGGATTTTCATATTAAGCAGCAGATTTAAATGCAGTAGCTTCCTGAATAATACGTGTGGAACCATTCTTACCTGAAGGTTCTTACTTCGGCATCCAATAGATCGCGGGCTCGTTGTCGCATGTGCGCACTTAGTGGACGAACTCTCTTCTGAGATGTCAAAAATAATTTTCTATTGGAATTCAGTTCTGCATCAGACACCGTACCGTCAGCCAACCTTGTCAAACTAGATGGTCCATTGTGATCATAACCTGAAGTATTATCACTAGTCTGGCTGTAGATTTCATCGTCACTCAGAGTGAAGCTGACACCAGACACGTCGAGTTCACTTAGTCGACTCATATGCTCCGGGACCCGAGTTCTGACTAAATACTGTTTATCAACGGCCTCAGTGGTTAATTCGCCTTTGTCTTCCTTAATTATTCTGGTCAATTTATTTACATTGGGTAATTTACTTGTAGAGCTTTCCATATTGGTGTGCGAAAGAGAATCAAAAATTGACGGTTCGTAAATAGTGTATGCTTGTTTACTTCGTGCTGATGTCATGGCGGATGACGAATCTTTCGAAAAAGAAAAGAAATCGAAAAATATACACCCTTTATAATATGTGTATAAACAGGCTTGTTCAAGTTTAATAATATGTCGATGTGTACAAAAATCCGTTATACAACTCGAGTAAATTGTTGAGTCTGCTGCAAGACTACAGGAAACTTGTTTAAATGGATTTCTTTGGTTACTGAACATCCTTGTATAAGGTATTTCTACGACGAAATAAAAATTTTCCGACATTATTTGCAACCAACATGAAAAAAGTGCATAAAAACAGTGAAATAATAATTATCTATTATTTACTTGTTCTGAGTGGCGTTAAAATTTTGGTCTGCTTTCACCTTCTTTTGAACTGTTTTTCAAGATCGATTTCTCTCACATTGGGATAGAATTTACTCGAACTTTATCGAGATCAATCGAAACAAAAATACGAGTCAGAGCTGCCAAAGTTCGTTAGCAGATTTATCTTTTCCGAAATCATGAAAAATTGTAAAAACTAAATTGCTCTATCACCTGATCCGTGTGCTGACTAACACAGACTAAGTTCCAACTGTTTTGTTCATTGGGTATATATATTGGGTTCCACTTTCGGCATCCTTTATCGATCCACTTTCCATAACAAGTTTGAGAAACAAAATAGTACAACATATCGACTTGCGTTATTAGCCTGGTTTTAAGACTTGTGATGGAAAGACGAATGGTGAAGGATGACGAAAGTGGTAGGCGAAATATATCCAGCGTTCAGAATAACATAAATTTAACTTTTATTAGTAACAACAAGGATCAGGTAATTTTGAAACATCAAGTTTTGCATTTCTTCGCTCATTTATCTTGTTGTATAACAATTAAGTTTACATATAAGCATATTGCATTAATTATTAAAATTATTTCTGAAAATAAAATGTTAAGAAATCGGTATTTAAATACATTGATATTTAACAAAACTAATATTCACGAACAGTGTTACTGTGTAATACAATTGAACAATCAATGATTGCGCGGGTGGTGTTAAAATCTGCTTGAATCTTGTTTGCGAACTTGAATTAAACGCCAACGCCATTGCATTTAACCCGACGTTGAAGAACATAGCAAAACTACCATCAGTCACGCGCACTGACGCGTTTCGACCTTCTATGAACATTCCCAGAGTACAACGATAAATTGACTATCGAGGTTCAAACCGCATTGAATATATATGGAAATCAAATTTAGATATGCGGCTCTCACCTATAGTAGTCTCGCATACATTGTACTTGACTGAAAATGTCGGTTGCACAATTTCTATGCAGTCACAAACATTAACGTCTTGCAGCTTCCCACCCATTAATAATAATAATAATATCATTGGTCATTATATATATATATATATATATATACATTTATAGTGCCCATGCCCTTTTAATACATTACAGCCAGTATGTATGTCTAATTAGACATATATATATATATATATATATATATATATATATATATATATATATATATAAATAATACAGTTAAACAATCAATGATTGCGCAGGTGGTGATAACAATTGTTTAAAGTTTTGCAACAAAGTAAACCACATACTCCTATCAAAGAAAAATAGCTAATTAAAACTCCGTCGTTTTAACCAAGTTTGTCATCATTACAAAATTAGGAGATAATGTTTTCTCTCTTATCGTAGAGAACACATGTAACTTTATTTGGAATTGCTGGAATATTTTAGATAGATTTTTTATCAAATAGAATAACTGGAATTTTATTTGTAGTTGAGGATATGTAAAAACTTTAAGAAAATCGATTTGTATTATTTGTCCTCTAAATGTAAATCAATAAAACTGTAGGAGGAATATCCAAATATTTCAGAAGATTTTACGATATAACATGTTATAAATTCCGTAAATCTTTCCTTATAATTTAACCGAAGAAGCATCCAATCTAGTTTAATAAATTGTAGAGTAATCCGGTTGCCTGTAGTGCAATTAGCAATAATCTTTCTACAGAATTCCTATAAGTGCATTATGTTTTCTTTATGCGGCAGTAGGTACTATTATTTTACTCGCCTTTCTAGATTAATAGTATTAATATTAAAATTAAATAGTTTATACAAAATCATATTAAAGCTAAGGTGATATAAAATATCTAGACGGTTTATGAATTTTGAAAAAACTTATTTAAAAACTTGTTCAATGATCCATCAGATATTGTTTTCGAGTCTAAGTCTATATTTTCTAGAATCAAACATAACCAAAAATTTGTAGAAAGGATTTTGCTCAAGATGAGGATGAATAAATTTCCCAGCTATTCCATTTCCGTCGAAAGTGTTCTGTCACTAGTTCATATATTTGTTTCTTGGTTATTGGATAAAACTTCGAAAAGCTCTGCTAACAGAAATTGAATATCCACATAAATAACCGCTACTTTATCCATGTACTTTAACAAATACAATAGCTTTTACAGTAAGGCATAGAATTTATAAAATCACCCGATCAAATGTAGGTATATATAATGAAATAAAAACCAATTGACTCGCCGATTATCAAATAGACAATTTATTTATAAAAATATAACACTTTATTTCAAGGTGAAATTCTGCTTAAATTCTACGTGGAAATATGATTTTCATTAGGACGAAATATAGCAATAAATTAAACTAACTGTAAGGTAAAAATTTGGATATTATCTAACTGCAGACTACTAAACAGATTATTTTTCACTCAATAACACACATCATGGAAAATAGCGAGTTTGAATTTTTAAACATACTTTTGAGTATTTTTGTAATTATATATGCTCTTATCGGATTTTTCAAACAAAGTGTAACGCAACTCGGATAAAATAGCGGTGTGTATTTCCGGTGGTATAGCTATGTGATCCATAGTTCATACGGCCGTTTAATTTTTACTAGCATGGAACAAGGTAATTGTATCAAATTTAATCTTTTCATGCGCCATTCCGACACCATTTTACATTTTTGGTGAACATACGGTTAGCCAGGAGATTATTTCGACTGATATGCTGTAGGTAGTGTATACGATGTGACGCATAGTTGACGAAACTCAGAACAATGCATTGAGCACGAACTCATTAATTTTCTCAATCTCGGTGTTAGTCCAAACGCTTTGAAAACATTCAAACAATTGACTGAACAGATTGACTAGGTCAGCAAGTCATGTCCATCTATATATCATTATATATATATATATATATATATATATATATATATATAAAATTTAACAAAAAATTTACTAGTATCCAGGCTAGACCGAACAGGCCCTCGATTAGAATCAACAAACATTCAATCGGATTGGCAACAAACTGAAGAGGAAAAAACATATGCATATACGGCGACCAAAATTTCCAAACAATATGGGAGTTCAAAACTGCAATCCATACATGCGTTGTTACACAGTGAAGAACACAAATTTGCACAAAAAGGTGAAACGAAAGACTACACTCGGAAAAATAGCACTCTTACACGTAACAGCGAACAATTCGAACAGATGGTTAATACTCAAGCCATCAATACAATAATGACCAGATCTCAGACATCACTTTGCAATACAGCGAGAATGACCTTTAAATGCAAACAGGCACACACACAGACACAAACGCATACACACTTACCAATTAGCCAAAACAAGAAATAGAAGTAAAACCAATTCATATTTGTAGCCACCCCAATAATCAAATGAAAAACTAGAATGTATATAAATTAAAGATTAAAAAATGAAATTTAGTATTCTCGACATAAGTGGCCATTATCCACTTTGTTATTAATGAGCTTTTTCTTCCTAGTTATATAGATATATATATATATATATATATATATATATATATATATATTTGGTTGAGAAAAGCCAGTTAATTTATTTTGAAATAACTAAATAATTCCGCGAATACACATGTCATCAAATTGTATGTACTAAATTTAGGCAGCAAATTTTTAATTACGAACGATAATTTCTCATTTTTTCAAATTATTTCTTAAACGCGCAATCTGTAATATTTATAAAAACAAAGTTAATGCAGCCACAGAATGGAATTTCCTCTTCAAATTCTACCTATCTTAAAATAGTTAACATGAGTTGAGGCAAGCAAATTATACGATTATATCACTGTTTCTTGCTTAAAGCATTATGTTACCAATTAGTTGTAAGTTTGCTCTAACTGAAATCAGTTTTAAAAGTATTCCTTAAAAATTATTTATTGCCCCACAACTTTTCTAAATTTCACAAATTTGTATTTTCCAAATCGCGTTTAAGCCCGGCTATTATTGTTAAACTGTTGAATATCTGTAAATTAAAAATTAAAGTTGGAAATATGCACATCCTTGCGCTATTTTGAGAATTGTAGGTTTTATATATATATATATATTTATATATATACATATATATATATATATATATATATATATATATATATTCATTATTACCTTTCCTGTGTGCAAAAACAAAAAGAAATTTTATGAGATATAAGAAACGTTTCTTTTGCTTAGTCTCCTCAAATATCTACTAATGAACATATCTTTATATATAAATTGGAAAGCAAAACAAGATAGAAATATGTGAACAATCAATTGCGTGCGTCACTTCCAGTTCAAGCTCAATGCTTGTATGATCTTCTTCTGCTTGCATAAAACCGGCTGAAATTTTTTTATCCATAAGGCTTCGTATGTGGCTAGCTCCCTTTTGTTTTTGCATTTAGTAATTACATTGAATGCTACGTCTGGAGAACATACGTGCGATGTATCGATGATGTGTTACGCAATAGCAGACGTGTATGCACCATTTGATTTAAAATAGTTAGGAGGAAAAATAAAGGAAGATTTTTGAATAAATTGGAAAAAGATACAAAACCTGGAGTTTTGTGTAATTTAATACCGACCGATCTTGATAAGCGTGTGCTTAACTTATCAAAAGTGCAAATCGATCAGCTAACAATGGAGGCACTATCGATGGGCCGAAATTATGGAATACATCCTTCTAATAAACGCAATGTTGATTTTGAGGCAGCATTTAAATTGGTATATGAATAAGCAGCTGACTTAGAACCTACCAGTATTGATTATAAAATTTGGTTTACTTAAACTATTACGTAAACTACTAGTTAATTATTCGGTTGCCGATTCCTTTGAGTTTGTAAACAAAATGCAAGATATAAATATTAAAGAAAAGATTATGGTATTTTTTGATGTTACGTCTTTGTTTACAAATATTCCAATTGGTGAAACCATTGACATTATAGTCAAAGCGGTAGAACAGGACATATTACCATCGCCGGTGCCAGGTCACACTCTAAGCAAGCTTATTTATTATGCACGAAAGAGGTGCGGTTTCCTTTTAATGGAAGCATCTGCAAACAGACTGATGGTGCGGCAATGGGAAGCCTCTTATCTCCAGTGTTGGCTGAGATTTTTCTAGGGCGCCTAGAGAACACATCATTAAAGAATGACATAAATAAATGTGCTCAACATATACGGTGCGTGGATGATATATTTCTTGTACTTAAGAACAGGTCGCAATCACGAACAATGCTTGAAAGTTTCAACAAAGCACATAAGAATATCGGCTTCACGTCAGAGCACGAGAAAAATGACTGTCTGCCTTTCCTAGATGTACTATTAAAGAAAGAAACTAATGGTAAATTAAACAGAACAATTTACCATAAACCAACATGGTCTGCACAGTATTTGCATTACAGCAGTTTTGTGTCATTTCAATATAAATTATCAACAGTTCGTGGTTGCTTTTCAAGAATTGACAGGTTGGTTAGTCAAGATTCTAAAGAAAATGAATATAATAAAGCAATTAACGATTTAATGTCTAATGGCTATCCCAGACAATTAATTGAATCAATTATTAAAAGGGGAATTAACCAGAAACAGACGTATTACGGGCCAGAAAAGAAAACAGTCTACCTAAACATCCCATTTAAGGGGATGCAGTTTCCCGAATGGCACAAAAGAAAGTTGAAGCAGCATTAACACGCACATTTAATGCAGCTAAACTACGAGTGTTATTTAGGGTAACACACTTGCCTTTACCAGCAATCAAAGAGAAACAGCCGTTAATGTCGATATCAAATATTATTTACCAATATACATGCGCAAGTTGTCGATCAACTTACGTAGGCCGATCGACCAGACGGTTAATTACTCGAATGAGAGAACATTGTAACTTAAACGCCTGTTTTAAATCAAATGGTGAATACACGTCTGCTATTGCACAACACATCATCGAAACATCGCACGTATGTTCTCCAGACGTAGCATTCAAAGTAATTACTAAATGCAAAAACAAAAGGGAGCTAGCTACATACGAAGCCTTATGGATAAACAAATTTCAGCCGGATTTATGCAAGCAGAAGAGGCACGTACAAGCATTGAGCTTGAACTGGATGTGACGCACGCAATTGATTGGTTTCCGTTTTCCACACTCTCTCTATGTTCACATATTTCTATCTTGTTTTGCTTTCCAATTTATATATAAAGATATATTCATTAGTAGATATTTGAGGAGACTGCGAAAGAAACGTTTCTTATATCTGATAAATTAACGAATATTTCATAGTATATTTCTTATTAGGAATAAAAAAAAATTGATTACAAAATGGATAATGGTCATATATTTCGAGACTAATAGAATTTAATTTACAATCTTTCATTTATATTCATATTGTGTTTTAATCTGATTAGTTGAGTGGTACCTAGTCTGACTCGGTTTTACTTCTATTTCTTGTTTGGGCTGATTCGTTAGTGTATATGCGTATGCGTCTGTGTGTGTATGTTTGCATGTAGGGGTCATTCTCGTTGTATTGATAAGTGATGTCTGGAATCTGGTCAATCTTATATTAATGGATTGAGAGTTAACCAATTTTTCGCTTTGTTGGCTGTTACATGTACGAATGTCAATATATCGAGTGTTGTCTTTCGTTTCATCTTGTTCCTCAATTTTGACCTGTCCACTTGGTAACAGCACAACTTTTTCGGCTTGTAGAGTTAAATGCTCATATTACAGTTAAATATTGTTTGTTGCGAAGACCTAATATATATGCAAGTATGTATTAGGTGTTGCGAACCGAGTAACAAATTAGTTCAGTTGTGACCAGAAGGATAAACCAAAGGCAGCATGAACGGAAAGTATAATCTCATGCACATTCGTTTCGTGCTTACTGGCGACTTATCAGTAGGAGCCGGTATTACGCCCTTTAACTAACTATATATTTGGTCGAAATGTGATAACTGATATCGAGCAAGGTCAGAGTGTATAGATTTACTGGAGTAACAGGTGTTCGGAAATTGTTGTAATTCTCAATTTCGGTGAACTTTAGCATAAATTGATATCCATCAAGTTGGTATCATGTACCAACTCGGAAACCATAGTGTTAGTACCATGTACCTTTTCGGTACAATAATGTTGGTATCGGTTACTAACACAATAGCCATAGTGTTAGTATCCTTTACAGACTCGGTATATATATTATATAGTGTGAGTTAGCGTTGAAGTCGCATTGTCGTTGACTTTAGATTATGTTAGCTTCACTATTGCAGGTTTACACATTCGTCTAGGCGATTGTACCGTCCTATTATTCCACATTCTTCTACCAAATATATAGTGGTTAAAGGGCGTAATACCGGCTCCTACTGATGAGTCGCCAGTAAGCACGAAACGAATGTGCATGAGATTATACTTTCCGTTCATGCTGCCTTTGGTTTATCCTTCTGGTCACAACTGAACTAATTTGTTACTAGGTTCGCAAAACCTAATACATACTTGCATATATATTAGGTCTTCGCAACAAACAGTATTTAACTGTAATATATTGAATTGAATGATGTCATGCTTACCGCGAAATGTGATAACTGATATCGATGAAGGCCAGAGTGTATGGTTTAACTGGAGTAACAGGTGTTCGGAAATTGTTGTAATTCTCAATTTGGGTGAACTTTAGCATAAATTTATATCCATCAGGTTGGTATCATGAACCGACTCGGAAACCATAGTGTTAGTATCCGGTACTCATCGATTTCAAAAAGGTATCGGTTACTAACACAATAGCCATAGTGTTAGTATCCTTTACAGACTCGGTATATATATTATATAGTGTGAGTTAGCATTGAAGTCGCATTGTCGTAGACTTTAGATGATGTTAGCTTCACTATTACAGGTTTACACATTCGTCTAGGAGATTATACCGTCCTATTATTCCACATTCTTCTACCAAATATATAGTGGTTAAAGGGCGTAATACCGGCTCCTACTGATGAGTCGCCAGTAAGCACGAAACGAATGTGCATGAGATTATACTTTCCGTTCATGCTGCCTTTGGTTTATCCTTCTGGTCACAACTGACCTAATTTGTTACTAGGTTCGCAACACCTAGAACAAAAATGCTCATATTGTTTTGAAATTTATGTCCCTGTTAAAAATAGTTGTGGTACCTTATGTGCAGTTGTTCATTATTCTTCAGTCTATTGCCAATCCGATAGAATATTTTAACAAGTCAAAAGATTTTCATTTACAATTTCTGTGATTTCTGTCAATATCCAGGCATGTATTTGTAGCTTAATGGACAATGTGTCGTTTTGGTTTTTATTGTTCCTTATATTCATGTATTACGAAGTGATCTGAAATAAGGAACATTAAGGACGAACAAGATTTGGGTTCATTTAGTTGTAGTAGTTTTTTTTTAAATTTAAGCTTTCGCATTAAGACTCTAACATACAAGAGTGGCACACTGACTCATTCAAAGATACACACACACTTCCATATATATATATATATATATATATACATATATATATATATATATATATATCTACATGGACGTTTTATTTTCGTGTGTACTATTTAATGTATTTTTTATTTCATTTTGATGTTTACTCGGTTTTATATTTAAAATACATTTATCCTTATTCCACTAATCTCCTTGAACTTACTAAAAAAATTTCTAATGAGATCTATTGACATTTGTATAGCTATCGACTTACAAATCGCTTGACATTTATTGCTGTCGAATCAGCCACGTTTCCGAAGTAGTCCATTTATTTCGAATTCTGCTAACCATTAGATCATATCTTTTTTTAAAATGTTTTTAATTATTTATTGGTGGTATGTTAAATTTTATCAATTTACGTTTATCTATATAGTACAAATATTCGTATTACTAATCCAGTTGAAAATGCTTATTTTAATAAACGAGATGATCTGTAAAACGAAGGTTATTTCACAAATTAGACGAATTCTCTCACAGTTTTCAATTTGAGTCAAATATCCGATGATGAAAGATAAATTTGATAAATTATTACACTACCACCTTTGACATGTAAGAATGAAATATCACTTTATGGTTGATTCTTGACAGTTATTTGATTGGTCTTTTGTAAAATATTTTACACATCTCAAATCAAAGCATTCAGACCACACTGAGTAATTAAAAACAATTCACAAAAATGTTCTCACATGTAAAATATTTCCCTGAAAGTATATTTCTGTTGTACATCTTAAAATTTGTATGTTCCATTTTTAACAATATATTTATATTCCACTGCTTAATCATGATATTAATAGAAAATCTCTATATATTTTAACTGCACCTCTAGTTTAAACTCTAGATTGCATTTTATAATTCTTGAATAGGACAGAACCAACTCGTTAACATCCCTGAAGTCTGCATAGTCAACATTAAATTCCAAAAGTCCAATTGATTAATATGTTGTGAATAGTAATTCTATAGTCAATGCGAACTGCAGAACTTATTGACAAAAAATTTTGTGATTATTTTGCACAGCACAATTCATTGATTTACAAATCGTCACTAGTAGAATTCAGGTTACTGAAAATACTATTATAAAAACGCAAAAACAAAAAGAACTTATAATTACTTCTTCTCGTTACATAGCTCATGCGCACAAAAATCGAATACCGGTTATATTTACTTTGCACACAAATTATGACACTTATAATGAACTGGCGAATTAACTGTGGCATGTTAACCTGAGAAGCTTTCATCATTTACCTCACTCACACAAATTCAAGCGCAAACTAACGAGCAAACACACGGGTTCACAAACGAATACACAGGCAAAAAGTTAACTTGCGGTAATTCAATAGTTCTTCGTCATTGCTCTCTAGCAAAAAGTAGAATATTGTTTCATTGGGTCGTAGGGGTTATGCCTTATAAACATACATACACACACACATATGTATATACATATATATATGGTATATATATATATATATATATATATATATATATATATATATGTCTTCATTTACAAACATGGAGAACCTTTAAATGCTTTCGCTAAATTATGTTATGAAAAACTAAAATATCAAAAACAAATCGTGTTACTGAAGGCAGAATTACTTTTCTAGATTGAGTTCGTCATTTACTGTAGACTGGTAATACATTTAATGCTGCAAATCCGATGAACTGATATATCATATTGGTATTTCATACAGCTGAGTGTCAAAAATAGTAATATCGATCCTTAAGCACAAAATAAACATGCCGATATTTCGAAGATTTCTGTTTTAACACGATTCGCTTTTCTTCGCGAACACTTACTTTTCTGATATTTAAATTGTTCTGTTATTCAACTAAAGAAGCTAAGTTGTCTATTGAAACCAAGTTTAAAGATTTAAAATAAATAACAGTTGAAGTATTAACCGTAGGAAAGTATGGCTAACCCACCTTAAGTTACACGTTCTGATTAAACCGCAATGACTATTGTGATTCCTATGTTTAGCATCTTGTAAGTAGCTGTTTTAGTTAGATGGGCTAACTTAATTTCTATAATTTTTATAATCAAGCACGCTATGTTTGAATGCTTATTTTAAGAGATAAATAGTTCTCTTACAAAAAGTGTTCGGCTTAAATAATAAATAATTAAATTTAAAAGAAGTACAATTAATTACACTATTTGTCCCCAAAGGTAAACAAAGAAAAGTATTCTATTTTATTTGAAAGTGTAGCCGTAATTAAATCTTCATTCGCCTAAAGTGATAGATATGCAAAGTAGATTAGTCTTCTTCGTAAGTAGAGGGTCCCTTGTTTGCAGGTTTATCTCAGAAATGTTACTTATATGTTCGTCTTATCGATGCTTTTATTTCTTGGTTAGGTTAATCGATTCTAACTATAATCGTTTCCTCAAAACAGGAGTATTTTAAATAAGATTTATAATAAGTAATACGCATATTTTATCGTGATTATGTGAAATGAAACAAAACATTTGGAATACTGAGGTATTGCAGATGGTGATGATAAAGGCAATGATGATTCCTACCTATGACCAAAACCCTTAAACGTCTCGTACCCTGATGACATCATGAGCTGATACCAATGTCTTTTTATCTGTTTTTTTATCTGCTTATTTTACAATAAATTTAATCAACGAACGTACGTTCTATACGTTTCTACAGATTCATCAATATGCGACGACTATGACTTATCTATGGATAAGAATTTCGTATGATTGCATATCAGTTTGCCATTCCTCTCCTATTCGATGATAAACAATTTCTTATGTATTAAGCATCAGAAAACAAAATAAAAAATAGCATATATTGCCAGCTATTATCTGACTAGTATAGTTTAAACAATGCTTATCTAGCTATCCATTAAATTATTTCTAGCAAGATTGATACGTTTTTGCGGAATTTTGACGATGAGACAATTACAAAAACCAGTCTATTTCGAATGACAAATTTTCAACACAAGATACTGCATGTTTCTATTATTATGCAAACTCTTGTTTACGCTAAATTAAATTTATTGCGCAGTTAGTCTTATACAAATTAGTCGTGCTAAATTCCAAGCTGCCACAATTAAATGGACGAAAGTAATGTTTACCAACTATTAATAATCTTTCCTTACATTTAGTGCAAGCAATATTCTTGATCGTATAAACAACAATATACAGTAAAATATTGAACATTTTTTAATAAGATTTACTTGGGTTTTGCGGTATTAATAGATGATATATTAATAACCTTTATGATTAATATTATCTACAAAATTCATCAAAAGAAGATATCAGTATGTTTTATCGAGGTGAATCTTATACTGATAACATTCACCTTATTCTAAAACGCAAGTTGCGATACCAAAAACTACATCCACGTTTCGACAAAACTCTCTGCAACATCAGTTGAACATTTTTTAGATTTGAAACTAAATAATATTAATTGGGAACAAAAAATTGCGAATAACAACATTTGTCATTTCAATATAATTTATCGCAAATTCGCGGTCTTATTCCAGGAATAGAAAAACTTGGATAGTACAGAGTTGAAACATGTTACATATAATTAATAAAAGATGAGTAATATCTAAAGACTACTCCTTAAAATCGAATAAAGAAATTGTTAAATTAGGAAGTTCAAAAGTAAGAGACGAGTGTGCCGAAGTTTAAAATTAAGAATTACGCTGTTTCCTGCATAGCAAATAGAGAATTGGGACAACGTTAACACACTTATTTAATGCAGTTCAACTGCACATGCAACGCAGTTACCTTTACCATTAATTATAGAAAAAACCCATCATTGTCGAGCTCAGATATGATTTACCAACATACTTGTTATGTTTCCGATCAGTTTACGTTGACCGATCAACCAGATGAAGGATCATTTCAATTTAAACACCTGTTCCCTGTTGTATGGTAAATACAGGCTAGCACTTGCGCAAAATACAACTGAAATTTCGAAAATATATTCGTCAGATATTACACTCAAGGTAATTCAATAACGTAAATGAGCTGGAAATTTATGAATGGCTGAGAATTACAAAGTTGCATTGCGATTTGTCGAAAGAGAAAAGGCTTCTCCGGGCATTGAGCCTGAACTGGAAGTTCCTCTGTTAATGCTCTCGTTTCCTTTTCTTTCCCTTTCTGTTTTGATATTCAAAAATGCATTGATATTGTTATTTATAAAGATTTGAGGCAAAAATTGGTAAGAAATATTTCTCGTGTCTGACAAATTTTGTATTTCTTCCTGAATATGGGAATGGTAATATTACTACTAACAAATTCTTTAAAGTAAGTTTACGAGATTGACGTAAGCACCAATTCCATTGAAGTAAACCAGTCGTCGAACAACATAACTAAACTACCGCCAGCCGCAACGCACTGACGCGTTTCGACCTTCCGTGATCATCATCGGAGTACGACAGAAAACTGACTATCAAAGATCAAACCGCATTATATATATATATATGGAAATCAAATTTAGATATGCGGATCCAAATTATTGTTAAATATTAAAAAAAAATTACGCGTATATGTATATGTGGCAAAAGCTGCAAACATTTAATGTTCGTGATTGCATAGAAATTATGCAGCCGACATTTCCAGTCAAGATCAATGTATAGGAGACTGCTACAGGTGACAGCCGCACATCTGACTTTGATTTCCAATATATATATATATATATATATATATATATATATATATATGTAGGAACAAAACAACGTACTCCATGGAATAACATTTATTAATAAATCTTATTTCTACCAGTACCTACAGCCTAGAAAATGCTTCTGGCTTTTGAAGCTATTGCAATTAATAAGCTGAAGCCCTGCTTAAACGTGCAGAAAATAATTCAAAAAGAAATTAAATTGGACTGGAACAAAGAGATAACTGACATGCCTTTAAAAATAGCCAACGCTTCGCAAAATACGACACATACATCAATTACGGACGCAATTACAATGAAAGCGGTGACACACCAAATGACGTTACGCAAAAGGAGTGGTCTAAATTGCACAAAAGTAGTGGTCTAAATTGCACAAAACAAAGGCTAGAATAACGAAGAGGAGATTGGTTACAACAAATGTACAGTGAGATTGGATGAACGAATATACTAACGAATCCAGAACAATGGCTGTAGATACTGGTAGAAATAAGATTTATTAATAAATGTTATTCCATGGAGTACGTTGTTTTGTTCTTACATTTTAAAAAATGGTGAAATTAGAAACTATCAATATATATATATATATATATATATACATATATATATATATATATATATACAATGCGGTTTGATCCTCGATAGCAATTTTTCCGTCGTACTCTGATGATGATCATGGAAGGTCGAAACGTGTCAGTGCGTGTGACTGGCGGTAGTTTTGTTATGTTTTTCGATGACTGGTAAAATACAATTGGATTGGTGTTTACTTCAAGCTCGCAAACTTGATTTAAAGAAATATAACCGCCACCCGCACAATCAATTCTTGTTAAATATTCTACCTAATTTTTTGGAATAGTATAAGGTATGTTACGTAAAATGTAAGATTTCATGGTCATCACCATATAATATTGTAAACTGACTATCGAGAATTGAACTGCAAATTTATATATTAATTAAGTAAAAAAGAGATGCGGATCACACAGTTTGAGAACTTGTAATTAACTGGAAATATCGTCTGCACATTTTACACTTCGTTACGAACTTCTACTTATTGCAACCTAAAACGAAGGTTTATATGTTATACAATTTTACAACCACTGATTGTGTTAGTGTCAAAAATAATTCGGGAAAATACTGTTTGCGCATTTGAAATAAACATCAATCCTATTTTATCGAACTAGGCGCACAATTAAATTAAATGAACAATGATTAAAATCAATCATGCAGCTAACCTAAGTCGAGGCAGATCAGCGAGATAGAATTATTAGCGCTTCGCCATTGGGCTTTCTTTATCACAAGGTTTTCATAGGATTATTATCCGCCTGTACAATATGCGCTGTTTGATATACGACTGAGCAATATCGCCAATTATTATATATGGCCACGAAAGCCCTGATCGACTTTTTTATGTAGATTTAGCCACCATTTGAAATGGTCTCAATTTACCTAGAAGGAATTTTGCTCTATTAGAATTATAATGCGCTATCATAGTCAATGCAATGATTGTCCCTGAACCATGTGCTATTTGGATGGCAAATGAGTGAGCAACCAAGACGTACTTAATGAATAAGTTTACAAATCAGGTAATGCAATGATATAAAATAATTTTCATGTTATTTTCAAATAATCGCGTACAACGATAGTAACGAAATAAGCACACAGTAAAACTTGCAAAATCGTAGACTTGCAGTTCGAAAGAAACTTGCAAATCAATGCGATTTAACAATAATTGGTGGTACCAATTCTTTAAATCAAGTTTGCGAGCTTGAAGTAAACACCATTCCCATTGTATTTAGCCAGTCGTCGAACAACATAACAAAACTACCGCCAGCCGCAACGCACTGACGCGTTTCGACCTTCCTTCATCATCATCAGAGTACGACGGCAAACTGACTATCGAGGATCAAATCAATGCGATGTTGTTTTACTTTTTGATACAAACTTGAACAACCACGGGTTTCATACGGAATATCAAGGGCTAAAAACTAGACTTTTATTGAAAATATCTAGATTTATATTCATATTAGTTTCGTAAAGTGGATATGGTTATGACTGAAAGCTTACGGTTTGTAGCCCTAAGCAAAATTATTTTGCTCTATGAACTAGACTCTAATCGGATTTTTGTTAAAATTTAGAATCAAAGAAATTATAAATGCGCACATCATTATTTAATTAGTCTGAATGCCTCACTATTCTTGCTTTAATCTTAAAAAACGTGTAGGAGTTTGAGAACGAGTAATAGACATTTTAAAAGCGAGCGAATTAAGGAGCAGAGCTTTAAATTTTCACCAATAAGTATTAATCTTACCATTTGATGTAAAAATCTCCGAAAAATTCGTTATATTTAACGCTGAACGACATAATTGCTTTGCCCTCCAGCTTCGAATAGAATCACATATCTCTGCTTGCCAAGAATCCGCATCATTGTTTCCTCCATGGCGGTGCACAAAATTTGCAGATCTTAATTCGGTCGCACCCTTTATTGGCAGTTCTATATTTCCGACGCTACATGTTGTATCTTGAGGGTTTTCAAACTGATTGAACAATTCCGCCAAAATTGTCGCAAGAAGAAGTCTGTTGTAGACTGGCTGTCTAGACAAGGGTGAACAGTAAAATCGTTCTGCTTTCATGTCAAACATCAGCTCCCACTCTATCGTTTTTTTTGGCGCGTTTGACAGCTCATCGGTACCTCTAACTGCGAAACTTGCTTGACTGTCCCTGTAGTAGTAAAATAGTAACTTGTTGAATAGTTTCTTAGAAAAAAATATGTTATGCACAATAACATTAATTTTTATTCCATTATTGCTATTTATATTCAGTGAAACATTTAACTATCTTCAAAGATTTTAAAATTTTTATCTACCTTCTATTTGTATATAATGCATAAAATATTGTAGGTGTACTTTATTACTGTTGATATAAATTGCTAATTGAGAATACCAACTTCGAATTTATGTAGATATGTCGATTATCCCTGACGGTTATCCTCGACGGATCCGTGCTCAAAACAGTTGCATATACCGCATTTATCAGAAGTAACTAACACAGTGTCTAAATGAAAATTCGTGCACCAAACGTAAAGATGTGGTTTTCGGGTTAGCACGTGTTATTGAATATTCTCGCATTGGGTATTGCGGGCGTACTTCCGAAATCATCATCCGATTCACAGGTCCCGTTATAGGGTAACTTATAAAATCTCGTCTATACTAATATATTTATAATAATTCTTTTGAAATGCGAACTTTAATAAAATTCATTGTACCCTTCCTATGTGCAAAAACAAAAAGACATTTTATCAGATATAAGAAAATTTTCTTTCGCATAGTCTTCTCAAATATCTACTAATGAACATATATTTATATATAAATTAGAAAGCAAAACAAGATATAAATATGTGAACATAGAGAGTGTGAAAAATAGAAACCAATCAAATTGCTTGCGTCACATCCAGTTCAAGCTGAATGCTTGTACGTGCTTCTTTTGCTTACATAAATCCGGCTGTCATTTTTTATCCATAAGGCTTCGTATGTGGCTAGCTCCCTTTTGTTTTTGCATTTAGTAATTACTTTGAATGCTACGTCTGGAGAACATACGTGCGATGTTTCGATGATGTGTTGCGCAATGGCAGACGTGTATTCACCATTTGATTTAAAACAGGCGTTTAAGTTGCAATGTTCTCTCATTCGAGTAATTAACCGTCTGGTCGATCGGCCTACGTAAGTTGATCGACAACTTGCGCATGTATATTGGTAAATAACATTTGATATCGACATTAACGGCTGTTTCTCTTTGATTTCTGGTAAAGGCAAGTGTGTTACCCTAAATAACACTTGTAGTTTGGCTGCATTAAATGTGCGTGTCAATGCTGCTTCAACTTTCTTTTGTGCCATTCGGGAAACTGCATCCCCCTTAAATGGGATGTTTAGGTAGACGGTTTTCTTTTCTGGCCCATTGTACGTCTGTTTCTGGTTAACTCCCCTTTTAATAATTGATTCAATTAATTGTCTGGGATAGCCATTAGACATTAAATCGTCAATTGCTTTATTATATTCATTTTCTTTAGAATCTTGACTAACCAATTCTTGAAAAGCAACCACGAACTGTTGATAATTTATATTGAAATGGCACAAAACTGCTGTAATGCAAATACTGTGCAGACTATGTTGGTTTATGGTAAATTGTTCTGTTTAATTTACCATTAGTTTCTTTCTTTAATTGTACATCTAGGAAAGGCAGACAGTCATCTTTCTCGTGCTCTGACGTGAAACCGATATTCTTATGTGCTTTGTTGAAACTTTGAAGCCATGTTCGTGATTGCGACCTGTTCTTAAGTACAAGAAATATCATCCACGTACCGTATATATTGAGCACATTTACTTATGTCAATCTTTAATGATGTATTTTCTAGGTGCCCTAGAAAAATCTCAGCCAACACTGGAGATAAGAGGCTTCCCATTGCGACACCATCAGTCTGTTTGTAGATGCTTCCATTAAAACGAAATCGTACGTCTTTCGTGCATAATAAGATAAGCTTGTGTAGAGTGTGACCTGGCACCGTCGATGGTAATATATCGTGTTCTACCGCTTTGACTATAATGTCAATGGTTTCATCAATTGGAACATTTGTAAACAAAGACGTAACATCAAAAGTTACCATAATCTTGTTTTTAACATTTATATCTTGAATTTTGTTTACAAAATTCAATGCAGCATTTAATGCAGCCAAACTACGAGTGTTATTTAGGGTAACACACTTGCCTTTACCAGAAGTCAAAGAGAAACAGCCGTTAATGTCGATATCAAATATTATTTACCAATATACATGCGCAAGTTGTCGATCAACTTACGTAGGCCGATGGACCAGACGGTTAATTACTCGAATGAGCGAACATTGCAACTTAAACGCCTGTTTTAAATCAAATGGTGAATACACGTCTGCTATTGCGCAACACATCATCGAAACATCGCATGTATGTTCTCCAGACGTAGCATTCAAAGTAATTACTAAATGCAAAAACAAAAGAGAACTAGCCACATACGAAGCCTTATGGATTAACAATGAAAGCCGGATTTATGTAAGCAGAAGAAGCACGTACAGGCATTGAGCTTGAACTGGATGTGACGCAAGCAATTTGATTGGTTTCTATTTTTCACACTATCTCTATGTTCACATATTTCTATCTTGTTTTGCTTTCCAATTTATATATAAAGATATGTTCATTAGTGATATTTGAGTTGAAAATGCGGAAAGAAAATTTTCTTATATCCGATAATATTTCTTTGTTTTTGCAATACAGGACGGTACAATGAATATTTATAATAATTTTAGCAATAACTAGTTGAGGTTTCTGAGCTCTGATGCACAAATATTTGCATGAATCCCAATATAAGGGGTTGAATGGTTATTTAGCAACACGTACAGAAATAAACACACACACAGACACACACACACATTATATATATATATATATATATATATATATATATATATATATATATATGGGTATCTAAATACACAACCGTGCATAATTACATACTTGTATGATATGGTTAAAGAGGTTTCCAATCACATCACCCGTGCATATGATCGATCAAATGCATAAAGTTGAGCCTATATATGTCCTTGTCGATCGCACAAAGGAACACACTCACAACCGTATATGGTACACCTAAAATACACTTTGTCAGCTAATGATGATGATTTTAGTATTCTATGGCAATACGTATCGCCGTCCTAGTAAAGACAACCGGCATGGCTCTTTTAGGTATCAGCATACTCTTGAACGGTTAATATAAAAAATTAATTTAACGGATACAGATACATAGTAAAAAGGATTAACTTCAAAAATCATCCTCAATTATTTGAAAAAAATGGATTTTGTCTTTTTTAATTGAGAACGCAATTGAAGGTAGGCTATACGCACGTTTTAAATTTGAATAGTCTAACACTGAACTTCTACTTTTGTAAAAGACAAAATAGACGATATTTCACAACTTATAGAACCGAATAAACATAACATTAACAGATTAAATGAAAGAGATATTTAGGAGTTCATAATGAACCGAAATTAATATCTTGAAGATAAATCACATTAAGTATGGTAAAAAGTAAACCTAATTTTTCAATTAGTGTAATTTGTTGTATATTAAATCGTTCGTTATTTTATCATCCTATAGCACGCAAGTACGTTAGTTTACTAGAAGCAGAAAACACCATCCTAAAAGGAGACCAATCGATTAAGACAAGCAAAAGATACAATTAGTTTGTGAAGTCATTAATAGTAATTTTATGGTATGAGTTGCCCGGAGAAATTCAATGAACGAAAACCTAATGTAGCAGTATTTACACGAAATGCAAGCATATTTGAAAATTTTCAGTGGATATTACCTTCTAGCAGAGATATGAATTGTAAATCCTAGTAATTTACATACTTAGCATATACAACGTTACACGAAAAAAGTATGAGCAGTTCGCTTATATTTGAAATAATTGACAAATAAATAGCGTAGTATCGCAATATTTATTTGAAATTTGTATATAATTGATAAATAAAATCATACATTTTTGAAAATGTTTTATTTTACAAAAGAGTACTAAAAATGATCCATTTAAATATCTTTTATTTCATAAAATACCTACTCAATAAAATTTACGTTAAATAGCACCGTTGATTTCAAATCTCCTGTTATTTATAGCACCTATTCATGATAACAGCATATAATCTTTTGATTGATTACAAACTATTTTTATCGATTTCTTTAGCATAATTTATTTTATATTGCAAAATTTTTTCTTTCAATACAAATGTTCCCATTCCTATTGGAAAATCGGTAAATATGCTTTATTAATCAAAGCCGTATATTTATTACAATATAACCGTGAAATTACCATATTTTGCAGGTAACAATCTAGGCACTGATTAAAATATCTTCAAATCAGTAATACAAACAGACGTCAATCAAAACCTGAAAGCAATAAATGCAGATAAATATTATAAATTGTTCACAAATTTACCGTTTTCCTATCACTTTATTCAGTGCATCAATCCAGAAATCTCCAAAATCGGCTTGATAATTAACCTCATCATGGCGCAATCTAGTTTTTGAAAATTTATCACCAAAACTCATAGCAACATCAGTTTCATTGTCGTTCGGCCAGTTGTCGATAGACTGCTGTTTCGTGGTAGCCGATATCCTTGGTATAATGTAATTGGCGAAGGAATTTTTCACGTGATCCTGACAAAACTTGAAAACTATGCTAGCATTTTTAAGCGTCGAACCCGGTGACAAATGCCCTGTTTTCGAAAATCCTAAACGAACGCCTAAAATATATTTTTTCAAATAATCAAATATTATGTCAAACCTTTCGAATGCATCCCCAACATTCAGTCAGTATTGCGATGCTTCCAAAGTGCCGGATGTCACTATATTTACAAAAATCATTTACTTTATCACATAAAGAATTACATTTAGATAATTTATTACAATGAAATTTCATGTGAACAATTGGTTACTTTGTATTTATCCAACTATTACTGCGCCATTATAATATACTTACAGCCTAAATTATAAAGGTTAAAAATATTTTATTGTATTTATTTTATTGATAAAATTATTTCAAATAAGCTTGACTATTCAAAAGGTTTAATTACACATTAAGTATACATGGATTTCAAAATTGAAGATAGAAATTTCACCGAGGTTGTATTATATATGTAGTATTTATTAAATATTCAAGTCTTTTATTGGTTCAGTTATTAAATTTGTCTATTACTGTCACTTGCATTCTAAATGCATGACATCTGATCATTGTTATATTTCGGAATTCAGCTATATTATTGAATGTATTGTAGGATGAATATGGATCTCAGATGTGTAGGTCATGTCATTCTGTCTTCCTCTTATTGGAGTAGCGAAATATTAAAAAAATAAAACATGTTCTGTTTATATTTCGCCCGCTAAAATTTTATATTTGAGACATCTTTCATTGCATGTTCCAGGGTTTCTTTAGGATTAAAAGCTTTAGGAATTAAGAACATTATATCGTATATATATCTACCAGTTAGCGTACTTGATGAATGCCAAATAAGGCCACGAACAATCTTATTGATGAATTTCATTTGATATGTTATGTCATGTTATGTATATAATTACGCAATGTATATAATCAAACCCTGCCACAATGCATTAATTCAATATAAATAAATATGCATATATATATATATATATATATATATATATATATATAGTCCTCGTAATAATGAATTTAATTCCACACAAATTCTCCATGATGCATGATGCCTGTCCTATAATAACAATTCCATATTAGTCACCATAAAATTTATGCCGAAATCGACGCCCATAAAGCTACACATGAAAAAACGAATGACAGAAACCATTGTTGGTATAAACTACTTAAGTGAACTGCGCAACTTGTGTAGGGCAGAAGACTAGTTGCAAGACGCCTTAACATTTATGACTTGCTTGGAGCCCCTGCCGCGGTACGTCTGGTGCATTTGATGTCCACGGTAAATTCTGACATATATATATATATATATAAATATATATATACATATATATATATATATATATGAGAGAGAGAGAAGAACCAATCACAACTTACTTAAATAAGCGTTGGGAAAGGGCAAGTCAGCATCAATCAGTGAATATTCTAGAAAATCTCATCGATGAAGAAGAAGTAAAAGCGGATAACTAAGCAAAGAGGGGATTGTTTACGACAACTTTACAGATGAGATTGGATGAACGTAATATTAAAGAATCCAGAATATTGGCCGTGGATACTAGTAGAAATTGGATATTTTAATTAATGTTAGTCCATGGATTATCGTTCTTTTTTCTCATATTTAAAAAAATGGTGAAACTTGTATCGATAAATTTATTAAAGCAACGTGGTTACCCTATTCCACGAAAGACGCTTAATGCATGCATATATATATATATATATATATATATATATATATATATATATATAGGTTTAAATGCGAATAAAAACAGTTTGAAGCCTATAATATTGAGCAACAATTTATTCAAATAAAAATTATACTTTATATGGACGTTTATTTTTTTACGATTTCCACTTCCTAAGTAAACTGAACAACACCAAGACTATTTAACTAATAATTATATCTACAATTGCTGCCTTACGTAAAAAATGATTTTCCAAGCAAAACGCTTACGAGAACATAGTTTTAAATGTGCAAACTTTTGTTTTTTGTAAAGTTACGCTTGATCGATTAAATAAGATATTTTTTCGGTTAATTTATCATATCTTGGTCATTGAAAATTATCCTTTAGCAATGTAAACAAAAAATTGTCCCTTACTGTAAAGTGAAGCGGTTACATTTAAAATCTTTTACAAACGCCAAAAAAGCCTGATTTCGCCTTTAATGCCGAAAGGAGCTTGAAAGTGATCGTCGAGACAGCGTTCGCAATCATGCTAGGAGTTAAAATGAATTTTATTACGGAAAAATATATATTCGGTTATAAATTAGTACGCCGACCAAACGGCGACACGAAATATACGTTGTTATAATATTAACACCGAGGAAATTATGATCTATCGAGAAAAATGCTTCTAATTAAGGACAACAAGCTTCCTTCTTGGTTATCGATTTACTTAAGCATTCATAAGTGCTACGCATAGTGAACAATAATGGTTTAAATAAAATTTAGTGGCTTGTTAAATAAAATACCGAAAAAGTATTTAAATTCGAGCCATTTATGTTTTTTTTAATTTGATTTGGGAAACAAATCGTGTAATGACGCATAAATTTATAATAAAGCAGATATACACAACACAGATAAAAATTCTATTTTCTTTTTCGCCATAAATAAATTCAATCAGAATATAAGGTTATAATAATGGCAATTTTGAAGGATTGGTTTTGAAATATTGATTAAATACGTCCATTACACTACAGCAAACAGGAAAAGCATGATAACGTCGTACTGTTTGGGGTAATTTATAATACTAAACTTGATTTAAAAAATCAGCTTTCGAAGTTCTAAGAAAAAGACTAATCTTGGGTAAGCACACGTTGGAAGGTCATTTTCAAAACAAAACAAAATTCACAAATATGAAATGTGTAATCAAAGGCTATTTGAAAGGCAGTAGGTTGTTGTAAAGAATTTTATTCTACACAAGCGCTGCTTTATAAATTATTAGCTAGCTGACAATATGATAGAGTGAGTTACAATTTGAATAGGGAAAAAAACATATTTGTGTCTTTTAGGTAAGGCAAATGATCATCTTTAGCTATTACACTCCGAAAGCATTGTTTTATCGATTTATTTCCCTAGACAAATTTAGGTCACTGAATGTAAATTGGCAATAGGTCTTGAGTAGAATCCAAATTTACTAGGCGATCCGTTCTATCTGGCCGCATCTTGGTCTGCGATCACAGTAAGACATATTTCAGGAAATCTGACTTTAGTGTCTACGACACCGCCTGCGAAAGCCATATTCAAACCCAGCTCATAGATTCACCGCAGTAAAACGGGAGGATAGCAAGCACGGTAGAAAATTTAGATCAGCCATCTACTAGTTAAGCACTATTATTATTATTATTATTATTATTATTATTATTATTATTATTATTATTATAATTATCACTGAGTCGTCGCTAACCATAAACCACTTGATTAGAGCAAACGTCACGCTTATATCGCCATGAATGCTTCAAGTATAGTGATCCGGAGTATTCTGTTATTATTTTTCCGACTTTAATTCATTCTAGGTAGCGGAAAACCTAGGTGGTTGAGCATACTTAGATGAATGTATGCTTTCTAGTTCTACAGAAATAAGACATTGATTGAAAATATTGCGGACGATAAGCCTACCGATTTGATTTATTGAAAAATAATTTATGACTTCATCAAGCTTGACTATGACCGTGGCGTTCTAGTCCTGTTAAGTGCACAGATTTATGTTACCTTAGCTATTTGAAAATTATTATGGTAGGAGACAACAACCGAATATATGTATGTAATGTAGACTAAACGAAGAAAAAATTGGAGCATTTATTCGAGTAGTACTCAGCAATTTCAAACTAAAGCAACTCATAATCTGAGCCCCAAACTCACTGCTAGAATTCTTAGTACAAAAGACAGTTCAATCTACTTTATAACATAATAATATCTATTACTTACTTTAATCAAGGTTTCAATCTTGATATAAATTCCTGACCCATAAATTACTTGAATTTGTCAGTATAAACTAAGTTTTGTATAGAGTAGGAAAAACAAGTTACCCAGTAGACCGGTTTCGCACTTATAGGGAACTCATCACGTACTGTCCAGAATTTGCCGCGAACAGAGTTCGACACTGGCCACGTCTGCTTCGGAATATGGTGCTCTGTCCACTGAACCACCCTGCCACACATAGTGAAATTTGCACAAATAATGACGATTAAAACAAGTTAGGTCTAAACTATAATAATAATAATAATAATAATAATAATAATAATAATAATAAAAAAATTTTTAAATAATAATAATTTTATCAATATTAATATATTTATTGCTTTTTTGCAACACTAATCATATAATCATTCTATTTTTCATTGTTCTGCTATTAAATGCAATTCATGACGTAAAATAGGAAACCAAAACAATAAATAGTCAATATGTTTTCTAAAACCTGAAATCGCATACTTACCTTTGCTCAAAATCATTTCAGGACAGTAATACAAAAGCAACAGAATAAGATGATTTCCAGTCGATAATTCCCGAAGAAACTGATCAGCACATTGAATATCTTTAAAAGACTGAACAATTTTATTTCCAGTATTAATGTTCTCATTGCTCCAGTAACATTCCGACATTAAATCCTTATCGTGCTTCCGCATTTGCAAACAATTATATTTAGTGTCATTACCGTTGTTCATTTGAAGTTTGTCAGTATCTGATTTGCCTTGATGAATTCCAGTAACATAATAATCTATCCATGGCGAGCAATCCTACATTTTTTTCATAAACAAGTAAAGTTTTTTTGAAAAAAATAAGCACATGTTATAAAATTAAAAGGATGTATGAATAAGTCTTCTCATAAAAATGTGAAAGATTATAATCTATTGAAAGGAAGTTGGCGGGTTTACAGAATACTCTAATATCAATTTTAATCAATGTCACAGCAAAACTAAGCTACTATCATATTATCGAATAATTTTAAGTCGTTTACTTAACTCGGAAACAATTTATAAAAAAGAAAATTGTTTTTTAAAACAATTTAAATATTGCAAATTATTTACTCTATGCAATTTCTGGAGAACTCCTATTAATGCAGATAAATACAGCACAGTGTCTTGGTTAATAATTCTTTAAATCAGGTTTGCGAGTTTGAAGTAAACACCAATCCTATTGTATTTAACCAGTCGTCGAAAAACAAAGCAAAACTACCGTCACACTGACGCGTGTCGACCTTCCATGATCATCATCAGAGAACGACGGCAAACTGAATATTGTGGATCACACCGCACTGCATATATATGGAAAGCAAAATTGGATATGCGGCTGTCACATCTAGTTGTCTTGCATAAATTGACTGAAAATGTCGGCTGCACAATTACTATGCAGTCACGAACATTAACTGTTTGTAGCTTTCGCCACACACACACACACACACACATATATATATATATATATATATATATATATATATATAGAAAATACAATTAAACCATAATTGATTGCGCGATGGTGGTAACTACCTTTAAATCAAGTTTAGTGCTTGAAGTAAACACCAATCCCATTGTATTTAACCAGTCATCGAACAACATAATAAAACTACCGCCAGCCGCAACGCACTGACGCCTTTTGACCTTCCATGATCATCATCAGTGTACGACGACAAACTGATTAGCGATTGTGGATTTTTGCTTCTAAATAACAACATTATTTTTACAGCTGATGTTGAATAGCTCAATTAGAATGCAGCTTTGCAGAACCAACAAGAATATTGTGTCGGCTTTGAACATGCATGCATTTGTGAGAATTATTGTCTTAAAAATTTATACTCATGTTATATATTCACTTCAAATCCGAAGGAAGATACGGATGGGTTTTATTGACTTCATCATGAATAACTGGAAACCTGCTTTATTTGCTAAACTAGATGAACCACATATACATATACCCTGTAAATGTTAGACAATGAGGAGGAGTCGGCTAAAGGATGATGCATAAAATGTTGTTTGCGAAATTTACTTCTTCGATATCTTATCATTTTAACAAGTTTTGCCATTCTTCCAAACATTGCTTGGTATATTTAACCTACATAGGCCAGTTTGCATTGAAACTTAAAACCTAAATTAGTTGAGAGTTTGCCTAAATGCTATTCTAAACTATATAATTTGTAACGCATATTGCAATTTGTATTCCGTATATCATAAAAGTAACTTGGTTCATAAACTAGACATTTGTTTATCAGTTTTGTGATAAATTTGTTCTTTTGCAACCGTATTACCCAAAAAAATTTTGCACGCAGAAAATGAACTGTATTTCTTAGTAGGAAAATAGAGCGTAGATAAATTGATTGCTAGAAATACGCTTTTATTATTACTACTTGCGCTATCAAAGATTGATTCGTTGAATACCTGCGGACAATATATAATGGCGTCTGAATAAATTTTTTGCAGCCAGAATTCTGTTGCATTCAAATTAAATGTGACTATTAGGGATAAGAATTGCATTACAATGTTTTAAATTATTATAAATTTAATGCAATAAGAGTTATTTAAGTCAGATTTCCTTTCGTGATCTGACAATGACAGGATTTTTAATGAGTCGCCAGTAAGGACAGAACGCATGTGTGCATAAGATTACACATTTTGTTCATGCTGGCTCTGGAATAGCTTTTGAGCAAACAAAACAAGGACATTTTCTCTTTTGGAGTGCGAGCTTTAATGAAATTCATATTTCCCTTTCAATATGTAAAGATGAAAAGGATTTTTTATCAGATACAGGAACCTTCTTTCCCTCTCATGTGATTGGTCGCTACCTAAATTTTTAAACCTCTCGATTAATTGTTGCTTTATTTTGTATTTCAATTTATAGACATTTTCTTTTGGAATGCGGGCATTAATAAAATGCATTGTACCCTTGCCATGTGCAAAATAATTACGAAATTTTATCAGATACAAAAACCGTTTCGTTCTCATATTCGCCTTAGATATCTACAAATGAGCATTTCTTTATATATAAATTGAAAGGTCAATTGAAATAGAAAAATTTAAACAATGAGAGAGTGTAAAGTAAGGGAGCATCTAATCAATTTCGAGCATCACCTGCAGTTCAAGCTCAATGCCAAACCAAATAGAAAAATGTAAACACGGAGAGAGTGCAATAAGAATCTTTTTCAGGCATTGAGCTTCATCTAGAGGTGAAGCATGCAATTGATTGGTTGTTACATTATTTCATACTCTCCCCATGTTCAGATTTCTCTATTTATTTGGCCTTTCAATTTTTATATAAAGAGATTTTCATTTTTAGATACTTCAGAACTATAAGAGAAAGAAACGGTTCTTGTACCTGATAAGATTTCTTTTTCTTTTAGGATATGGAAATGGTATTATGAATATAGATATAAGTTAAATTAAAGTTATTCGAGCAAAAAATGAGAAATAAATGGTTCTCTTTAATTTTTGCACATGGACAGGGTAATATGAATAGCATATATATTTTAAAACAATTAATACAACATCAGTGTTGACTTTAGACAACAAAGGTATGTTTTTGGATTAAGAAAAGTGTTTTCATTAACAAATTTATAAATATATATATATATATATATATATATATATATATATATATGGGTAACCTGTTTCAATTTTGATAGTATTCAACAATTCGTAGAACACTATGCTTATGTGAACATCTGTAGCCATAATTCAATCATGGAAATAGAGATAAATAATGCGAGTTCAGGTGCAATTCATGATATATGGCTATAAATTGATGATAATATAATATATGTAAAGTGTAAAAGAGGAGAATTGGCAGAATTAAATAATTAATAGAGTAGTGGACGGAAAATGTACAACACATTAATTTGTCACTACCGGAAAACCCGGGGCCATTTTGTTATTATATTTAATGAAAATAAAGTTTATATCACTGTAGGACTGAACAGCAATAATTCAACGCATCAACTGCAGACTATACAATACATAAATGAGTAAGTAGACAAAAAGGAAATATAAAAATCACACCAAAATTTTAGTTTAGCAAATTAATGCATTTGTAATTTAAATGAGAAATAAATTATGTATTGAGGCACACATGTATTATAACTAAGACATACAAAACCCAACGAAAAACTATTCTCTTCTAAGGAAACCAACTCGACTGTAATAGCTTCCTATAACTTGATTTAACTAATATATACCAATTGTTTGGAAAACAGAAGAGATTAAAATGGATGGAAGATAAACATTATATATCAACGGTAGTTTTTCTGTTGTTAAACTGGTTACATAAAATAGGATTGGTAAAGATTTAAAGAATTGTTACCACCACCCACGTAATCAACGATTGTTTAATTGTAATATACTTTACTTTACTTTTACTGCGGCTGACTCCTTTTGGAGGATAAGCCGGCTCCAATTTCATGGAGTTTCTTGGGAATTTTAATATATATATATATATATATATATATGGCGAAGCTGAAAATTTTTTTGCTCGTCACTGCATAGAAATTCGATACTGTTTGTGGCGGAGAACTAATATATATGTAATTATGTATTAGGTGATGTGGACATAGTAACAAGTTAATTCAATTATGACTAGCAGAATAAACAAATGACAGCATGAACGAAAAGTGTAAACTCATGCACATTCAGTTCGTGCTTACTGGCGACTAATCAGGAGAAGCTGGTATTAAGCCCTTTACCCACGATATATTTGAATGAGGAATGTAGGAAAATAGGACGGTACCAGCGCATACTGATGAGTCGCTTGTAAGCACGATACGAATGTTCTTGAGATTATACTTTCCGTTCATGCTGTCTTTGGTTTATCCTTCTGGTTATAATTGAACTAATTTGTTACTAGGTGCACAACACCTAATACATAATTTCATATATATTGGTTCTCCGCCACAAACAGTATCTAATTTATATATATATATATATATATATATATATATGTATATATATATATATATATATATATATATATATATATATATATATGTTACAATTAAACAATCGTTGATTACATGGGTGGTGGTAACAATTCTTTAAATCAAATTTGAGCCCGAAGTAAATACCAATCCTATTTTATTTAACCAGTTGAACAAAAGAAAAACTACCGTTGATATATAATGCGTATTTCCATCCATTTTAATCTCTTCTGCTTTCCAAACAATTGGTATATATTAGTTAAATCAAGTTACTAGCAGCTATTACAGTCGAGTTGGTTTCCTTAGAAGAGAATAGTTTTTCGTTAGGTTTTGTATATCTTAGTTATAATACATGTGTGCCTCAATATATAATTTATTTCTCATTTTAATTACAAATGCAAAATCGGTTAAAATAATTTTTTGCGTGATTTTTATGTTTCCTTTTTGTCCACTTCCAAACAGCTAATGTTCGTGACTTCAAAGAAATTGTGCTGTCGATATTTCCAGTCAAGTAAAATGTATGCAACATTACTATAGATAAGAGCCGATTATCAAATTTTGCTTTCCATATATATGCATTGCGGTTTGACTCTCGCTAGTCTGTTTTCCGTCGTACTCTGATGACGATCATGGAAGGTCGAAACGCGTGAGGACTATTGACTGACGGTGGTTTTCCTACGTTGTTCGACTACTGGTTAAATACAATGTGATTGGTGCTTATATCAATCACAAAAATTTGATTTAAATAATTCAAAATTCGTTTTAAAATCATGCAAGAAATTAAATTCTTTATTTAGCTGAGGATTATGTTTTTGTTTATAAAAACTTGCGCTGTGCTCAAAATAATTTTATTAGAAACCAGGTTTCCTAAATGTATAATCGAATAAGATGTAAATTAAAAAGAACCAAAAAATACAATGAAGTCATATTCAACCGCTGACGATATATGCCAGCATACCTTCTTTTGAGATCACAACAGTGGAAATATTTGCGTGGAAAATTAAAATAGTAGTGACTTCTTTTGTGTCTAATACAATTTTGGTATATTTTGAGTACAAAAAACGTCTGCTAAGCAGGAATGTGTGGGGTAAACGCTTTGTAATCGAACAGCTCTAAATTGTTTATTTACAAAAATGCAGCAGCCTATCATTGCACTGTGTAACTTAGAAGGGCTGATCATTAAAAAGGGCGAATTCAAAAGCATCTCAGCATCAAAACAGCTGAAAAACGGATGAATGTTTCTACAAAAGCTGACCACATTGACTGTAATAATCACATTCAATATCAGGCTTGTTTGCGGTTGTTTTTTAAAGCAAAAACATAGAGTTACGCACTGCGGAAACTATTGAATGATTTCTGTTTGGTGTTGTATGATGTTACTTTTAAATCAGCTGTGTTGAATTTAAAGTTGATTACATGAAGTACCAGATATTGCAATGGAAAATGGCTTCTTTAAACCATGTGTGCTCTTGCTATATAAAACATCTATGCATCATCAAAAGATTTATTTCTTAAATTAATATACAAATAATAAAACGCTAATTTGTTTAAAGCGGTGTTGAATTGGGTATTTACCTGGATTCCAACGATTGTGCAGGCGCGGGCAACAGTAGCAACTAACCAAAAGTGAAGCGCATCAACACCCTGATAGGTTTTAGCTGCTGCACACACACACGAATTTGAAGACAAAACACTAAAACAGCAGTTTATATATTGAAAAGTGTGCTTAATAATTAAATTATAGTGTAAGCAACAATTTGGAGGTAAACTAAGACATTTGAAATCTACTTTAAAAATAAAATTATATTTTAGAATAAAAACTCAGATTTCTAATGCAAATGACTGCTATGCATCAGGCAGAATTAACTTTAATCTACGATTAAATTACCTCAGCGAGTTTATGAACTTCTCCAAATCAACAGTTTCTTCCAGTAGGCGTCGAATTAATAACTCCATGCTAGATTATTAAAGGTGTATGTTCTACTGTGTCTAAAGTTTTTTCTCAATAAATGCGTAAATTTGAGAATGCTTTAGCTTTCGTCACCTTCAAAATGGAACGAGAAGGATCACTGTATCTCCAGATTTGTTAGCTAAATGTAAATAATCAAATGAATTAAATATTTTCCATTAGATTAAAAACAGTTGGTTACTTAATTAAAATTAATATATAATTATATAAGATATTCAGTAATTTTAATACTCTGACGAGAGGAACGAATTAGATTTTTGTTTACTGCGCTGATTCGATTCGTTTATTTGAGTTTGAAACATTTAAACATGGCTTTGTTTTGGTATAAATTTTGCGGTTCTACAGAATATATTATAATAGTATTCATATTCTTTTGTATGCGAGAAAGGATCTAGACTTGTAAATGTTGAAGACATTTATAAAGTAAAACAAAACAAACCTTTAAATTTATAATTATATCTCGATCAATAGTTCGATAAAACAACATTATATAAATTGCAAAAATGCAAGTCTCTTCCTTGACAAGTTCTGGACAAAACATGAATTTACAACAGACGAAACAGATCTTCTAGATGAATTGACTTTGCATATATATATATATATGCATATGCATATATATATTTAAATCTCTTATTTCTACCAGTATCTACAGCCATTATTCTGGAATTGTTAATATTTTAGCTCATCCAATAGCAACTTTACATTTGTCGTAACCAATCCCCTCTTACCTATTCCTGTCATTGTTTTGAGCAATTTAGACTACTCTTTGTTCGTAACGTCATATGGTGTGTCATCGCTGTCATTGTGAGTGTGACCACAAAATCGGAACAAATGCTTCTGGTTTGTGAATCTTTTGCATATAATAAGTTTAACCCCTGCTTAAACGTGCAGAAAGTAATTAAAAGAGAAATAAAATAGGACTGGAACAAAATGTCGATAGGATCAAAGACTCTGAAGCATATTTACCTAGGTTCAAGTGCCATCTGCGTCAAATTCTCGACAGTACTTTGAGAATTCTCAATAATGACGAAACCTATCTATTAGATGAATTGCCTTTGCTACCTGATACAAAGTTTAGTTTATACTGACAAAATATATACAATCAAAATCCTGCCATTAGACAAAAAATCAAACAATATTTGTTTTATATGCATATATATATATATATATATATTTATTTAGAAATCTTATTTCTACTAGTAACTATAGCCATTATACTGGATTCGTTAATATTTTAGTTCATCCAATCCCAACTTTAAATTTATCGTAACACATCCCCTCTTAGCTACCTATCTTTGTTTTGCGTAATTTAGACTACTTCTTTTGCGTAACGTCCTTTTGTGTGCCATCGATTTCATTGTGAATGTGTCAGCTAAATCGGAACAAATGCTTCTGGCTTGTGAAGCTTTTTCAGTTAATAAGTTTAAACCCTGCGTAAATGAGCAGAAAGTAATTCAAAGAGATATCAAATAGGAATGGAACAAAAATATAAGAAACAGATATTGAAAAATAACCTGTCTGCCTAAAAATACGACACATATCAATTGCGGACACATTCACCAAGAAAGCGATGAGACACCATTTGACGTAACGCAAAAGAAGTAGTATAAATTGCGCAAAACAAAGACAGCCTTAAATAAGGTGGGTTTGGTTTCGATAAATTTACAATTGCGGGTGGATGAGGAATATATATATATATATATATATATATATATATATATATATGTATATATATATATAAGAACAAAACAACGTACTCCATGGAATAACATTTATTAATAAATCTTATTTCTACCAGTATCTACAGCCATTGTTCTGGATTCGTTAGTATATTCGTTCATCCAATCCCACTGTACATTTGTCGTAACCAATCTCCTCTTCGTTATGTTAGCCTTTGTTTTTCGCAATTTAGACCACTACTTTTGCGCAATTTAGACCACTCCTTTTGCGTAACGTCATTTGGTGTGTCATCGCTTTCATTGTAATTGCGTCCGTAATTGATGTATGTGTCGTATTTTGCGAAGCGTTGGCTATTTTTAAAGGCATGTCGGTTATGTCTTTGTTCCAGTCCAATTTAATTTCTTTTTGAATTATTTTCTGCACGTTTAAGCAGGGCTTCAGCTTATTAATTGCAATAGCTTCAAAAGCTAGAAGCACTTTCTCTGTTTTTGCCTTGTAGAGAACTGAAAAATTGTTACTACTAACAGCATGACCTGTGATTAGTACATGTTCGCAAATTGCTGATTTTTGTGCAGGACCTGGACGCCTCTTTAATAGATTTTGAGGGAGATGCTAATTTATTCCAGTTTCGAGCCTCTTTTTTGATCTGCCGATGTACTGAGCGTTGCAGGTACATTGAAATTTGTATACAGACAAAGGTGTTGACGTCACAAAGAGCTTAATAGGACACTACATATTTGTTCGCCAGACTGTTTGCAGACTGAATTGGATTTTGTAAGTATCACTCTTATCATGAAAGGTTACCCACTAAGATTTATATAGAAGTATAAACCTAATGATGTATCAAATCTTATTGTTAATGTTTGTACCATTGACAAGAATCCGGTGTATATTCACTTAGAATACAAAAGTGATTATAGGTAATGGAGCGCATAAGAGAAAGATTGCGTTCCGATTTGGCTTTTACATGTATTGCTGCTTACTCAGTTTTGATGACATCCACAACCAAACCTCGTCTATCTAGCGTGAAAGATGAGATTCCCATGCAGTCTGCATCTAACTTTAACTATAATTGTAGTTGTTCCTGTGGTCAGTCATATGTATGCAGATGTAGTAGAAGCTTGAATTTACGTTTTTCGGAGCACATAATAACCCTGTTGTGGCAGAATGAGATTGGAGTTACACGTCCATCTATAGCTAAACATATTATGCACAGTAAAAATTGCGCCATGCTTTTCATTTTTAATAACAGCTAGGTATGTTTGTATGCTTCCCTACTTGGAAGCTGTTTCAATTTATCGACTTCGCTAAGAACTGTTCAAGCAAAACAATTTTTTCGTGCACTGGCATTACCATGAGGCTTTCCAAGCCTCATGTAAAACTGTACTTATTTACGTTTCTCTTATGTTGAACAATTGGAGTTGATTTATCTTTTGTGTATTCTTATATGGACTGGCTTTCCTTTTAAGAAAAACATTCTTTGGTTCATTTCTCCAGTAAATCGGCTGATACGGTGGAGCGAAAGCGCTACTGTATCATTTTAAGTTTGTTTTTGAATCCATATCGAGTAAAAAGTGCTTTCTATATTTGAGGTATAACTATCCTAAAGCATTGTCGTTAAACGAGATTATTATATTTTAAATTTCGACTATCGTTTTCTTTGATGAAAACATACGTTTAATATTGTTGAAATTAAGCAATCATCACTAAGAATATTTTATAAAAGATCCGAACCTGATAATGATTCAGTTAAAATATACCTTTTCTTTAAAAAAAGCTAAATTTTATCCATTGAGATACAGAAATGCATAAGTTTTAAAGTAGAACCTATAGAAAGTTAGGCTGCACTAATATTTAGTTATTGGTAAAAAAAGAATGGGCGCTTTGTCAGTTGACTTTCCACATATACACAAATGATATAAAACCGCACTTATTTTCTCAAACCTAAGTGGATACTATAAAATAATTAAAAAAATACTCACATTCAGCTAAATATTCGCGATCTAAAATTCTTTTGTGTTAAAAAATAAAAGAAGAATAACTAAACATCAGTTCAAAATTTGCTTAGAAAATTCAATGATAAAGCCATTGCACAAAAATTGTTTATGCTTACACAACTCTGGAAAGCGTCGATTTAAGGAAGTAGCAACCAATTTGGAAAACATTGTTGCAGCAAAGATTGCAGAGTTTTAATGGCCTGTCGCATAGTTTGCATAACAAGATATGCTCCACTATGTGAGTACGCACAATAACAATTTTATTTTTCAGCACTAGGTATTTATGTTCTTTTGATTGAACATAGATTTTCGTGCACTTGTAGATAGCGTTGGATGCAGATTGCAGTTTAGTTTTGTCTTCCATGTTAGGTCAAGAAGATTTAGGGGCAAATGTTGTCAAAACTATGTAAACCGATAATATATTTTACTGCCAATGCAGATTGACATGACTCTATTAGACATTTCAATGGCCCTTTACATTTACACCTTAGTTATAATACAAAAGATTTATTTTTGGCTAGACGACTGTCAATAATAAGAATGGTACGTATAATATCAAAATTATCTCGACCAGTATGTCTGTGTGTTTGTCAGATCCTATCAGATCAGAGTTATTGCGCGAAATGAAACTTTACAATCCTTAGTTTGGGAATATATTTTTTATTATTGAAAGAAATGCTTTATAAAATTAATAAATGAAATTATAATCTTCACCATTAAATTTAACAGAATATAATGATACTTCGGAATTTCAGATTGTGCAGCTCAAAGTTACAAGTTATGCCAATCTTCTATAAGAACACATTAACAACGTAATGTTAACATTTAAAAATTTATTTCTTCCAGAATAAAAAAAAGTTTATTCAGATAATTGAGATATTTCTTCACATGACGGCTTGCAAACTTATATGATACTTTGAATGATATTCACTGCATTTTTTGTAAATAATAATCTAAAGACCAGTCGAACCAGAAGTGAATGTGTCAACTGCTCATAAGAAACCAGCCCATATTCCAATACAGCATAAAGCTTAATAGAAAGGGAAACTTATAAAAATAAATAATTTCTTTTTAAATTGAATTTCGCATCAATTGTAGCTGACATCCACAACCAAACTTGGTTTTTATAGCGGGAAAGACGAAATGTTGATTAAATTTGCAATCAAACTTGTTCAAATGTTGATTTGTACCTGTGGTCAAACAGGTTAAGTAACTCGAGTTATGCACACTATGAAACAGGCCAGCAAAACGTTGTAAATTTAAATTACAGCAAAGTGCACAAGCAAGCTTCTTTATTCAGGTATGTAATAGGTGTTGCGAACCTAGTAACAAATTAGTACAGTTGTGACCAGAAGGATATACCAAAGACAGCATGATCGGAAAGTATAATCTCATGCACATTCGTTTCGTGCTTACTGGCGACTCATCAGTAGGAGCCGGTATTACGCCCTTTAACCACTATATATTTGGGTGATGAATGTGGTTAAACGTCGTAATTTCGGCTCCCACTGATGAGTCGCCATTAAGCACGAAACAAATGTGCAAGAGATTATAATTTCCGATCATGCTGCTGGTTTATCCCTCTGGTCACAACTGAACTAATTTATACTAGGTTCGCAACACCTAATACATACTTGTATATATATATATATATATATATATATATATATTAGTTCTCCGCAAGAAACAGTATTTAACTGTTATATATTAAGTTGAATGATGTCATGCTTACCGCGAAATTTGATAACCGATATCGATCAAGGCCAGAGTGTATGGATTTACTGGAGTAACAGGTGTTCAATGATTGTGAAATAGTTGTAACTCTCAATTTCGGTTAACTATAACATACATTGATATTCATCATGTTGGTATCATGTACCAACTCGGTACTATAATGTTGGTATCGGTTACTAACACAATAGCCATAGAGTTAGTATCCTTTACAGACTCGTTATATTCATTATATAGAGTGAGTTAGCGTTGAAGTCGCATTGACGAGATTTTATATAATGTTAGCTTCACTACTGCAGGTTTACACATTCGTCTAGGAGATTGTACCGTCCTATTGTCCCAAATTCATCACTCAAATATATAGTGGTTAAAGGGCGTAATACCGGCTCATGATGACGAGTCACCAGTAAGCAGGAAACGAATGTGAATGAGATTATACTTTCCGTTCATGCTGTTTTTGGTTAATCATTCTGGTCACAACTGAACTCATTTGTTACTAGGTTCGCAACACATAATACATACTTTCATATATATTAGTTCTCCGCAGCAAACAGTATTTAACTGTGCTTCCTTATTGCTATAAACGTACGTTTTTGCAAACCGTGGCAACAAAGTCAATTTTTCCGTGTGCTAACACTACAATGAGACATTTCATGTACTAGGCAAAACGTTGTTTAGCTATTTTTTTTCTTACCAAACTTTCTGGAATAAGATAACTAATCTTTTGTAACTTTACAAATATTAGAGATATAAGTATATATTTACATATAAAACTAGGGAACCCCCTATCAATATTTAAAATTTTGTAATTGCGTTAATAATTTTTCAAAAAGAAAATTTTGTTTATATACGATTAGCATATTTCCGGTTATTCAACGTTCTTTTTCTAATTATACGTTTGTTTATATTCGAAGGAATGGACGTTATAAATCTTTTATCCCATAGTTATATGACAGTGAAGCAATAGTTGCTAAGGGCATTTATTTTGCTGTCAATCATGAAGATAATAATGATGATGATTTGGATGATTATATTGATAATAATGGATCAAATGGTTAACATATTTTTACTTAAAAATATATATGCTTGAATAGACACCTCTGAAATTCATAGTTTATTTTTGGTTCCATGGAATTTATATTAATAATGTGGTATAATAGTATTGAGCATAAGGTCAATTTCTTAAACTTAACTAATCAGGCGAATGAATTCTAATTCAAGATTGAAAGGAGTCAATGTGTGAATAAACGTTTTTGAATATCAAATTGATTAGAAATGAGCCGAAGTTTGAAGCTTTAGTTTTACGGATATAAGACAGGGAAATGGATGTAAGCTAACCGAGAAATATTCAGTACTAATTTCTATTCTCTTAGGTTAATAGAAAATACAATGATTAAGGTAGTAAAAGCGGAAACTATAGTGGTGAGGAAGAGGATCCCAGAATCAAGGTAAGATCAGACTCCAAAATAAACAGAAACGTTAGATTAGTAACATTAACATACATCCTGTCAATCATTTAAATATTGGCTTTTTCTACGAGCAGTAAACTTTTAATTCTGAAAGACCTTTTAACAAATCAGGAGTGTATGAAATGCCATGCAAACTTTGTAATTCTATGTATGTTGTTGCCTCCAATTGTGGTACCATGATGGGGACATAAAATAGAAAGTTGGCTACAACATACTAATAGATCTGATTCTGCAATTCATAATGTGGATACCAGGTATACAATTAAATGGATTGGTTGTCCACGTATATCGATTAGCAGCTGTTAGAGAACAATGAGTTTGACTAAAGAATCTGTTTAAATTATTTAAAGAGGCAGAGAGTTTGTGAGCGGTTGGAAAACCAATTTCCCTGAACTCACAAATAATAGGAATCTATAATTAAACGAATCCGAATCGGAAACTGTCTGAAGCTAAAGATTAAAAAGATTTGGTTAGTATTAGTTGATACGTAGCTTTATAACTTGTCTGTTTAGCATTCAATTTTATATACATGTACAGTACTACAATTGACATTATCATACTTCAATTCTTCTGGCCTTTCGTATAGGATGCTTTATTGCTTGAAAATGTAGAGGCCAATAAATAATTCAACGTCTATATTGCAAGTATTATATGTCAACATGCTGCAGTCATGGAGCATTAAAATAGGCCCTACAGTTTGTGGAGTGACCTCCTATTTAACTTACAGTGCTAAAGAGTCGGAATTCAATATTTGACACCGAATTCATAATCTCATATATGCTAATAATACTTTTTATATACATTTTCACTAAGATAATAACAAATTTTATCCAGACATGTGCTTTTTACTTCATGACAATCCAGATTGACTTGATTAGTGCATTCTAGAATTGGGCATTCTACAGAAAACAAGTATTGGTAGCAATCTGAATGTCTTAGCATATAAAAACATTTTCGTTTCATCTTTCTTTTATACTTATTAACTTTTCTTCCACTGAGCCAATACTCGTAAAAAAAACAAGATAATTAATTAACAGAGTAGAAACATGAGAAGGTTCTTATTTGACCTATATCTAAACTTGACCTCTTATCAGAAAAACAGACTTCAACACATTTGCCTTGTTAAGCAACATTTTTAATAATAAAAGTATACTAGAAACGGTCTAATAGAAGCTCTTACCTACATGTGCTTGCAATGTTGTTTGTCATCTACTTGATACGGTAAATCAAAGCAATCTACGATTATTTATAGATGGTCTGTCGTCGAATGGAGTCGTGATAGTGAAAATAATTCGAATTTGAATTTCTCGTTTATTTGCTGGCGAAGATGGTCTTCTTTGCTAAAATGTGTGTGGGCAATAAATAAGCAATCCTCGTTTTACTTTATACTTTTTTGAATATGAATGGATTTTTTCAAAGCCACTATTTACGGTCTTTGAATATGTAAATGTGTCTTGCTTTGAATTCATTTCAAATAGAGAATCTAAATGTAAACACCGTTTACAACTTGCTAAAACCAGTGCACGAGGAAGTTGTTTTTGATTGCACAATTTAGTCAAGATACTTTAAGCAAATCCAAGTATTGCTTACAATTTTTAATATGGCGTTCCTTTTGTTTCTACTGAGTTCAAAAAAATAATTAAGTACTCATAAATTTTCATTTGCACTTCACTGGATGTTGCCTTTTTTATGAAATTTTTAAATCGTTATTTTTAGATATAACTATTTGTAATGGCATTGAATTCTGAATAGCTAGTTTGTAGAGGTTGCTTGCCTTCTACGAACATCCTTACTTATTTCCTGATCCATTTTTATCGAAATTTAGATACACACTTTTAGACTGGTGTGTTTGAAATTATCCGTAATGCGTGACAGTTTGAACCTGCTCGTATCATTAACCAAATTTATCAGCTCCAGATACTCTGGTAGTATTTGATTAATTTAATAATTTATTTGACCAATAAAAATGCAATGTGCTCTGAACCCAAACAAACCTCCACAACATAAATTAGATGAAACTAATTCACCAAAGTAGGCTTATCTTATTTGCATGGACCAACAATGTCCAGCCAGAAAATTCAAAGGAAGCCAAGATCACTGTTATCAGAAAAAAAATCTCTAATTATAATATTTATAATTAAATCAAAAATATTTTTTTCTGTCGATGTACATCTAGCCAAATGATTGATTTATAAATGCAAAGATAAAAAGCAACCCGCGCAAAATCTCAAATCGCAAGCAAAATATTTAATGAAATTTAAAACTGATTCTAACGAAAATAGCGATGTTATCAATTTACAGAAAGAATAGACGAAAACAACTCCCGTGCATTATTTTCCGAGTAATATTTGAATAAAATAGTAACGGATTTTATAACGTAATATCAATTAGAATATAAAAATGTTCTTATGAATTCTTAATTTCTGCAAATGTGCACAGAATTAAAATGTTTCTAAAATAGCTACGGTTTTCTCACACTGATTTTTAAGGAAATGGTTCTTATGGTGGGGATTTTATTAATGAATTTATCACATTAGATTATTCTTGTATTTTTGATTTTCTCGCATTTTGACTTTGTTGTTTACGAGTTCGATGCCGCCTCAGATATTTGGTGGAATGTAACCATCAGGAAATACGCAGTGCTCCACGCCATTCGCTTCATTGACAAAGTTGCTTTTGAAAATGCTTTCGACTTTACATAGTTTCTAGGAAAATAGAGACAGTCATTTATTTTTATTTAATTAGGCACTAGGAACTAAATACCTAATAACACATTAGCTAAAATAAAACTAGAAGTATATACCAAAGCAAGCATGAACGAAAGTTACAATCTAATTTACACATACCTTTCGTGCTTACTGGAGAGTCATCAGTAGTACGCTCTATTTTCACTACATATTTGATCAAGGAATGAGGGGCAGTTGGATGGCACATTCTTCTACGTGCATGTGTATTCAAGCGGTAACAGTCACTTTATATAATGCCTTTAAAACACGAATTCAATTCTAAATCACCATTTATAACGTGTGCCATACTCGCAAAATGGATAATCAGTATGTTTTAGGAGATTTTAACGTCCCTCTATCTCACATCTCTTGACTAAATAGATCGTTGGTTTTCGGCGTAGTGCCCGCTTCTAATAATATTTCACCATTAAAAATAAAACACACGTGTACATGAGCTTTGGTATTTTATTAATATTAACTTTGAAATATCCTAATAGTTATAGTTAACCTAATTTCGTACTGTGTACGTAGTACCTAATATATAACATAGACTTGTTCTCCGCACACGTTCTTTTCACACGTCTTACTCACACTCGAGAAGTAGACAAGCTATTTCACTGAAAATAAGAGATAATAATGCACGTAGATTTAAGTTCATGTGCCATATAATAATCGAGACGATACATCTCGTAATTTAGAGCACTGAAGAAAAAATTCATACGACTGGATCTCTGGTCTAGACAATTTAGACTTTATCTCAGAACGCCTTCATTCGGTCCAAACGATTATTCAATCTACAAGTTTAGCTATGTAGGTAGCAAACTGTGCTCAATACCAAGCACACAGAGCCAGAAACACTATAGGACAATTGTTTAAAGCAGATGAACCCACCTGTACATCTCAAAATATACATTAGTTCCATAATCAGCCTTTCTTCCGTACAACAAATTGAGGGATTGCACTCACTAGGATGCCATGACTTAAATTCTGTTGTATTCAAAGTGTTTGCAAAAACATGGGACAACAGATTGATTGTTGCGATAAATAGCGACTATTTCTAGTACAGCATAACACGCTACACAACTTTTAAGAGGTATGAATAGGTCTTCTCGAACCGTCTCGTGTATAAGGATCCTCTTTCAAATTGACGACTAAATTCATTCACCAACGTAATTAGGCGCCTTTGACTACTGACTTCAATCAGTTTGCCAATATCGATTTGCATATGCTTAAACCAACCAGCTGGTGTCTGCATGGTTATATCTTTGCATTTTTATACCACACACACACACACACACAAACACACACACACTTTAATCCACACCTGTTTATACAAGATTGTACGAATATTTTGTCGATGAATCTAATCGTAGCCTTAATAGAAAGATAGTTCATCTGGCGTAACTGCTGAATTACTTTAGCTCATAACTCAAACGGTACATGCAGACTCAGCTTGACTCTCGATTTTTCACAATTTGGCCAATTTACACGCACATGCATGCATACATGTGTAGGCTTCTTAGCCAATTTCACTGCCAATAAGTCTATCTGTTGAACTTCCATTGATTGGTAGATTAAACTCCACGATAATCCAGAAATGCATTCTTTTGACCCAAGTTGCATCAGCTCTACTTCCGCAAAATTTCGACTGCTAATAGCATCGATCACTTAATTTTTCAGATGAATAAAAAACGGTCAAATCTAACACAGCTGACGAAGCATTTTTGAGTTCGCTCTAAGAATAGAGTTGTGCACGTGGTTACATCAAAACATCTAGATGAAAAATTTGCTGTTTTTATGTAACAATATGATAAAAGACACAAATTATCATATTCGTGACAACATAGAATTTATGCAGCTTACATTTTCAGTTAAGCAAAAGTTTTGCGAGACTTCTATTATTAAGAGACGCTTAAATGATTTTCCATACCTTATATATGCAGTGCCGTTGGATCGTTATAGGTCATTTTGCAGTCGTTCCCTGATGATGATTGTGGATAGTGGAAGCGTCTGTGTATGTGTGACCTAATTATTTATAAATTTAACAACATACACTCAAACCTAACCAAGTAATACTGTTATTAACGGATTGCATCTTGAATAGTTTGCTAAATTTTCAGTTTTTATCCTAAGCTGTTGCACCAGAAGAGTTACTGCCGCTGAATTTTACGTGAATTATAAACCGATAGTAGAGTTAACTTCAAATGAAGCCTTCGAAAGTGCGACTTAAAACCAAACATTATGGTTTCCTAGTTAGCACATGGGGCCAATACAATAGATTTCAATATATGCTAAATTTAATCCAAAATTGAAAATTACAACCAAATTTGAATACCTGTCACTCCAGCAAATCCGCGAGCTCAGGTCTTGATCTATATTAGTTATCATATTTTTCGGTAATCATGACATCATTAAAACAAGTTTATAATTGCTATAGACCCGTTTGTGCGGATAACTAATCTTTATGCAACTGCATATTAGGTGTTGCGCACCTAGTAAAAAATTGATTCAAATAAAACAAGAAGGGTAAACCAACGTCAACATGAACGAAAGGAATAATCTCATGAGCACGTACACGTCGTGCTAAGCCGCGATTCATCAGTTGGAACCGGTATTACGCTTTATACCAATTATATATTTGGTCAAGGAATGTGAGACAATTAGCTGATAAAATCTCCATTACTAATATGTATAAAGGCGGTAAAAGAGTTAACTTCATATAAAGTATTAGACGATGCAACTTCAAAGTCAATTCTTTATTTAGAATATATTCTGGGCCTATAAATGGTGCCAATATTATGAGTGTCGAATGGGTACAAGTTACCAACGCCACGGATGTCGTGTCGGTATAGAGTACCAACACTATAATTGCTGAGTCGGTACATGATACCAACAAAATGGGTTGCAATCCCTGCTAGATTTCACCAAATTGAGTACTACAACCACTTATGAACACGAAACGTATGTGTTCATCAGATTATATCTTTCGTTCATGCTGACTTCGGATTCTCCTTCAGGTACAATTTGAAATAATATATTAATAGTTGCGTAATACCAAATACACAATTGCATATAAATTGAGTCACCGCAACAAACTGTGCATAATTGAAAAATTATGCAAACCTCGACATCTCTTTAGTTTTTGTATTTCGTATATAAAAATTTACCGTCTTAGTTAATACAATTTAATTAATTTGATTTATTTATTATTTGTTTTATCTGAATCAAATCTTTCCATTAAGCGTTAATTCTGATCTTGGTTTACTAACCGTCGTTTGGTAGAGTTGTAACTGATAAAAAGCAAATAATGAACAATCGGTATTGTGTTGTATATTCCTACTTTGAAATCTGCATTAAGTTCTTACAATGGATTATGTTTTTTTTAAACATTAAGATGCTATTAATAGTCATTCGAAAACATTTCTTTAAATAGAGTTTGAACGCATGAGAATAACACCAACATCATTGCATCCCATAAATAACAAAACAGCAATTTTAACTTCAGTCACACGAAATGACGCGTCTTAACCATCTATTGTTTTCATTAACGCACGACAGAACACTGACTCACTAGGTTTAAACTTCAATGCACATACAATGACAGTAAAGTTAGACTTGTATAAACTGTACTTGACTGAAAATGCTGGCTTCAAAATTTCTTTGCAGTCACGAACATAATTTTATCCAGTTCTCCTTACTTGTACATAAGTTACAAAATTAAATAACTGTTGAATGAGCGCGTGGTGGTAACAATTCTTTCATAAAAGTTTTCGCGCTTGAAATAAGCAGCAATTTTATTATATTTAGGCAGTTTCAAAACGAAGAAAACCTACCATCAGTCACGCGTTCTGGCGCTTTTCGACAAACTATTGTGATCATCAGACAAAGACGAAAAGCTTAATAAGGAGGATCAAATTGTATTGCATACATAAGAAAATCAAAATTATATATGCTGAACTTACATCTAGTAGTCTAGCATATATTGTATTTAATTGGAACTTTCAAAAGCACAATTTCAATGCTGTTGTGTACATGAGCTTATTTCAACTAACACTATATGGAAAATAAGTTATGCAATTAGATAGGCATTGGATGCGCGGGTAATGATTACTATACTATAAATCGATGTTGCAAGCTTGAGCTTAACACCATGCCAATTGTTTATAACTGACGTATTTCTGAGTTCAGAACCCCTAAAAATCCGCTATTTCTTCGAAAAATATTCTTAAAATAAATTTATTTTAATTAATTTTATAGCTTTCTTCTTATTATTTTCATTTATTGACATTTAAGGTTGTGAAATTTGGTTTGTATTTTCGAATTGTAAGATATAATGTGGTATGCAGATAGTGTTGCGTAAACTTGCTTCTACGATTCAATAAAATTTATTTGCATCCTCCTCCTTTGGGTTTGATTTATTTGCAAGATATTATTTCAATTCAATTATAAAATTGGACAGCAAAATGGTTATTCCAGACAACTGCGTTAATATTCGTTTATGAAATAGTTAGCTTTAGGTTGATATTTTACGAGTGTATATGTTTCGTTTTAGTATATTTTGGATTTACAGGCAACTTCAAATCTTATTAAAACCACATAGCTTAATTAAATTATTACAAATATAATGGTGTATATATATATATATATATATATATATATATATATCACAGATTTCGTTTAAATGTATTAAGATGTTAAGAATCTTTCTGAGTGTGTTGAGAATATGAAATTATTAAACAAGCCTGACAGATTTTTGGTATTATCATTTTTGGAGACTCCTAAGCATATTAGTCGTGGCAAATGTTAAAGAAATTAGGCAAATACAGAGCCGAAAAAGAATGGAGGTATTATGCCGATTAGAACAGCCTTACTCCCTTATGTACATTGAATATTTCTCCAATTTCGATTATGTGCAATATTAAAATACAAGTTTAGTCTGTTATGCAAATATGTATTCTAAGAGAAAAGGTTTTCACTCCCTCTTAATCTTATTGCCGAAATAAATAATATATATAAAGGTTTTCATTCCTCAAAAAGCATTTATAATTAATTCTTACAAATAAATTATGCTTCAAAAAGCGTATTACTACCTTCAAACACAGGGCCAAGCGTTTTATCTACCTGTAATTTGGGAAAATAGAGAAAACAGACCATTTTATATTTTAAAACATAATGAAAGCCTATATAATTTAACGAACATTGGTTGCTCGGGCGGTGATAACAATTATTATGATCAAGGTTGTGGTCTTGATATAAGCACCTGACCCATTAATTACTTATATATGCCAGTATAAACTAAGAATTTTATAGTGTAGAAAAGCAATTCATCCAAGAGACCGGTTTCGTTCTTTTTGGGAACTCATCATGTACTGGCCAGAATTTGCCACGGACAGGGCTCGAACCTGGACACGTCTAACCACTGAGCCACTCTGCCGCACACTACGCTACACACAATTTTTAGTTATATATTAATTAATGTAACTTGGTTAGTCTATTTTTTCTTTAGGTGGAACTCATATGGAATCCATTTAGACCCACAGTTCCAACTGACCATTCCAAATCTGCCATTACTGAACAGACACAACACTACATGGGGACGTGGTATTGCAATGAACATCTAAATAATTAAACGAACAATGATTTCGCGGGCTGTGATAAAGGAAACAAGGACTAACCAAGTTACATTAGTTAGTATATAACTGAAAATTGTGTATATTTTAGTGTGCGGCAGGGTGGCTCGGTGGTAAGAGCACCAGATTTCGAAGCAAACATGCCCAGGTTCGAGCCCGGATCGCAGCAAATTATGGCCAGCACATGATGAGTTCTCAATAAGGACAAAATTGGTTTACTGGATGAATTGTCTTTTTTACACTATAAAATTCTTAGTTTATACTGACATATGTAAGTAATTAATGGGTCAGGTGTTTATATCAAGACTGCAACCTTGATTATAATAACTGAAAGTCTATCCTAGAATACACAACTATTACATGGAATCCAACATGCAGTAATCTATATTAAAAACTGGAAGGAATTCAAGTTTAGCTTCTGGGGTGCCCTTCTTTAACTTATTGTATTTAGAAAGTTTTGCTCAAACTAACCTTCAACCGATATGACTTAGAGTAACAGCATTTTATTTATAAAATTGGATAAGTAAATTGAAGCATTTGACCATAATAAATTTAATAGCTAATAAAATAATATTTCTATAATAACTAGAATTGAGGATTCCAAAATCTACCTTCCACGTTTCCACAATTTATTTAGAAACACAATTCTTTTATCAACATTCGTCGTATTTTCCAAGCGACTACCAGACAACGTTTGCCATCAGAATCCGAATATTATGTAATTTGGCATAATAAAAAGCATAATTGATCTAGCTCGATAATATTACACAAACTCAACAATTAAAAACCACTTTTTGCATGCACATATGATAATGAGCTTATCCAGTGATTACTATCAAATACCACATAGGAATATACCAATATGTTTTAACTTATTCTTTAACATCCTAGGAACTCAGAGTATGTCATCTAAATTTACAACTTCCTTAATCAGACGATACTTTATTGCATGAAAAAAAATGTTATTCAACTGAAAAATAGATATTTTCTTATCAAGACTTTCAAATTTATGTTTTAATCGAGTCAAAGTGTTTCTTTCAGCTAAATGACTATCGTATTGGTTTAGTTTAGTCGGTCAAAAGAATAGGCAATATGATCCTAATCAAGACGTAAAATTTGATGTTTTAGTTTTTTTTAAAACTTAGATTTTTAAGCGTTCACACAAAATGTACAACAACACAACATTCGTTCAAGCAAACGGTTAGCACGATTTAAACTTTATTTTTTATTTTGAACTCATGTGTCCAATTCTGGAGGAGCCGAAGTTTATACATAATAAAATAAAGATTTTTCTTTACCGATTCTAACTAATCTTAGTTTTCTAAGAAACAATTTAGATCAAAATAGTTGAACCATCTTCATTTCAATTAATATAACATATTTAGTAAAAATGAGCTTCACGCAGTTGTGTACTAATTACTATTTAATCGTATAAATCATTCTTATTTTTTTCAGTTACACCCTTGAAGTATATAAAACTCCACAACAAAACATGTTTTGAAGAAATAAGGTTAGGTGTCATGTAAGGTGGGTCAGCAAAATAGAAAATTACAGCACATTAACATTAGTCTAGTCTGTCCCAGCTCTGTCGAATTTTCAATTACTCAGCTGATATATATGCCGCATGTTTATCCTAACAAGGCCCATCCTAAACTCAATCCTAATAAAAGTCACTTAATGCAATTTGATACTGAATCTAACCCAACTTAACTGACTGCAAGCCTTTTCCTAGACATTAAATTAATGGACTCGGTCAAGAGTTAGGCATCACATTTTCCAAATCATTTGACTGTTATCTACCTCTTAACCAAGTAATGTAATAGGCCCGTTTAATTTGAACCAGGACACAAAACTCTATCTCTAATTTAACTTTATCAACTCTACTTTCCCGTTTCTCATATTTCAGGCTTGTGAAATTTAATTTCTCCCCATTTAGTTATCAAATCGATTTAAGCCTTGTCACTCATTCGTCACTTGCAATTGTAAGTCCCCAAGTCAATCCAGCCATGCCCACGAAATTGTTTACTATAATCCAAATTTCTTCCAAGGTCAAAAGAGTTTTCATTATATTACACACAGAGATAAAACTCACATCTCGCTATGAGTGTAAGAAAGCTGTTAACCTGCACTATTTTGCCAAATTCCAGATAGATGAAAAATAATGGAAGTGTCAGTTGGTCATTTTACAACTGTATTTTAATTTTTTGGTGACATGGATTACGTTGAGGTCTAGAACTCCTCATACTAGCATAAATGAACTATTAAATTTTTTATGTTTGAATTTTATGCTAATTTTTAATCCAAATATTATATGGAGGAAATTATTTTATAAACATGTCAACAAATTATGCAAAAATACTTGTTTAAATCCTTTCGTATGTTTTTATTGATAGTTTGTGCGCTCGCTTTCAGTTTTTATAATTATGTTCGTCCGTACAATCGTTTATTATGAGCCAAGATTAGCTCTCTGGCTCCTAAAATATTCAATAGTTTAAAAACTTGACTAAATGTTATCAAAACACTTATTCTATCAAAAATATACCTTTTTATTTCAATGTAGTGTGTGGACATATCCCACAGAACATATTGATCGGTAAGGACTCCACATAAACCGATCTCAGCTTTTGCTTAGTCGTTTGCTTTGCCAGGCCTTATTCAAGTTCATCTCATGTCCTAGGATACAATTTTCAACTAATAAAATAATGAGTTAGAGCTGTGCATAGAGTTTTGAAATACAAACCTCTTTAGGCCAATGTTTGTATAGGAATAATTCAGGCTCCAGAGTGCTCTACGGTAAATTGAAATATATGCTGAGTTCTAATACGAGCACTTCAATGGCACATGAAAACAGGAAAGTACAAGACAAACGTCAAGATTTTTTTTATAAAAAATTACCCGAATCAATACTAAACAATTTTTCGTTTGACATTTGTTCAAGTACTCAATTTTCTAATGGAGGCAGGTGTGGATATAACCATAGTTAAATCAGACATAATGAAACTATATGGCCTCACATTTGATAAATAAATACAGCCCGCGCATGATAATCATGTATAAGTCGAGGGGAAGAGCGAGTGGTCTAAGACACTGAGGCATAAAATCTTTCTTCAGGTAGAATTCTCTGGTATCAAATATGTATAATACCACCAAAGGATAGTCAAACTACAGCTATATTCACATGCATGTGGGGAATTGACCCGATATTGGTGAGTTGAGTTGATTATTCCTCTACCACACGTAGCTAATTATTTAGCAATTAAATTTGAGAAACGCTATTGCGTGCTTTCCATCCTACAGCACAGCACAGCAGAATTATATAGAATTTTATGTATAACAGGTCATGTGACTGCGTTATCAGAAGTCTGCATGCAGGTTTACTAGTCGAATAAGTTGAGTACACACTCTTTCTATAGTTTTTGTAGAAATGTTCAATCTGTTTATAGCACAGTTAGACAGGTCGTATGCGTTCTTAGAAATAAGATACCGTCTCACCTCAAACAAAACTATAAGTGGTAGGTGTAAGTGCTTTTAGTCTTCTTATTTTGAAATGACATTGCAGGCCTACAAAGGAATAGGAAAGATTTGAATGACTTCAACTGTACAAGCTATGACTAAGAAAGTAGTCATCAATGAGGAGTGATATTTTTGGATCTTTGCGTTCTAGAGCTTAACATAGTAGAAGATGAAACCGAGCAGTTAAACGAGTTAAGTATCAAACTTCTGAATATATATCGAACTCACATGTTCGGACAATGAGAATGACAATTGGAAGTAAGCCATAAGAACAAGATGCACCGAGATATATATTGGCGCAGTCAGATGAATACGAGCAACAGGAATGATCCATCAGTTTTCAGAAGATGTTTACGACTAAGTATAATCATCTTTTAAAATGAGTTGGCCTAAATGTGGAGATCAATACCTTCCCATGTAAAAATAAATTACCAAGTAATTTTTCTACATAAATTTTACGCTGGTTTTTTTGTACAAATATTGTGCGAATGAAATTACTTTAAAGATATTTTATGGATTTACCGAACATTAAAAAAAATTCTCTCGGGAATTTATATTGTTTGATCATGTAACTTTTCAGCTTTCGTATTTTTGTCAGTTGCGCAGTCTTTTCTTATGAGAGCGAAGTTAGATCTCGGACTTCTTATTTCGTCTTATCGAAATAATAATACACGTATTCCATCAAAAAATGTGCATTTTTATTTAATGTGTGAACTAGGAAACCAATTAAAACAAGTATTACAGAAACATTCGTTAGTATACTACTTAAAATTATATGTGGTTTGCGACATAGTGGTTCTGCGTTAGAACGAAAAATTTTGAAGCCGACGTGCCTAGGTCGAGCCCTGTCCGCGGCAACCTCTGGATTGTACGTGAAAAATTCCCAATGAGGACTAACCCGTTTTAGTGGATGAATCGCCCTATCTGCATCACATAATTTGTAGTTTATACTGACAAATGTATGTGTGTAATGCAACTGATGTTTATATCAAGATCGCATATTTAATTTAAACAAATATGAATTTCAGTTGTTTTTTGCTCCGCAGGTATATTATCGCATTTCACTGTGACTTCAGATCTGCATATGATTCCGGCTTATATTATTTCCCATTTTCCATTTAGGATATCCTCAGTAGAAAGTGTATATTTTATTGATATTTATGCTAGTTTCAAATAGAGAAAGGATAGTCCACGTAATATTTTTTTATTTCGCGACAAAGGCTAGAAAGATAACATTCAATAAACGAATTATGCATAGTTCTATGAAATAATATCTAGCCAATGTTTAAGCGTTGTAAAAGCAATTTCTTTCAGAAAACTTCTGTCAGTTTCTCGTGATGAAAATTAAAAGTTAAATGGGTAAGATAGAATCGACTAGAATAAAATCTTGAGAGGAATCAGAATATTAATGCCCTGTAGAGAAATTTCTGCCCTCAGTTGTGCAAATATAGTGAGCTTTATTTTCTTAAGCACTGAAGATGGGCAAACGACATGGGATTTGTTAGAGTGAGAAAAATCGTGCACCAAACAGCGACGGTAAAATCTTGTCGTCTTATTCTGTTGTTTCCACTAGATTAGCTGAAATAGGATTTCTGGCTTTAACATATCAATTAAAGATAATCAATAGACAATTATAAACAGCAAATATGTGATGGCTGTTGGTTAAGTTTATAGTCTATAGAAAGACATCTCATTTAAATTAAAAAATGAAACTTAACGTTCCGAAATTTATGAAGAGAGAGTCATATTTTGAAAAGGTTAATTCCTAAACAGAAGGCACAAGTTCCGCATCTAGCCTGCATTCTTCCAAAATAATTTGTTAAAGAAGTGCCGATTAAATGCCTTCTTGTATACATGGTAAAAGATTTGTCTACGCAGGCAGAACATTGAAGGTTTGGAAAATAGATAAAATTTGTTAAAGATGTTGGGGGTATAGTTTGGTAGAACTGAAGAGTTGAAACGGTAATTTTTAGAGTGGAGTCTTGTTGAGATTTTGAGTTGCGTAGTATGATTCGCTGCGTGGTAACGAAGTTTTGAAGTTAGCAACTAAATTATTATTCTAAATTTACTTTTTGGAAGGATCTCAAATTTGCTTAATGTTTCCAAAATTTCGTTTTATCATCTGCGGTATTCAGTGAGACACTGAACACACTTATTGTCATAATAAATATATGGTATTAAATTTTATTTTAACATTATGTCCAACACAGAGTGGATTGCGGATAAAAAGCAATTAGCAGGAGGACTTAAGAAATGTAGTTTAAAATCTAGTGCTGAGGGATTTAATTGCTCCAAATTAGATGATCATACCACATATATGGATTATCCGAGCCTGGCATCTCAGTGGCTCTCTTATGGTAGTGACTAAAGTCTCTCTACGAGAGAAACAATTTTCTTCATGACATAGGAGGAAGCAAAAATGAGAGGAAAACAAAATTTGATAGCACTAAAACGAGAATTAAGAATTAAGCTTCGAAAAAAATTGATTTACAAGGTAAGGTTTTGTGACTTGTAGAAGATGAAAATGGCCCATTTAAAGAGTTTTTCTGTGACTTTGTGCGAAAGTAAGAAAAAGGCTATGGATTAAGAAAACGATATTCGTAGATGATTCACAGTCTCAACATCTCAATATCGAGAGAAAAGTTTGCGGTCCGAAGAGGTGAAATGTATTTTGAGGTAAGTACCATCGAACTTTTCTTATCAAAATTGAGTCTTCGGAAATCGAACCCTTAATGGTCTTCCTTCTGATTTGCATCTTGATATTTTTAATTAAGAGGTAGGAAGGATTTTTAATAAAATTATTTACTTACTAATGCAGTTCTCGTAATCAAATTCTATATATATGATGTAACACTGAAAATATCTTTTATGTATTATTTTTTTAACGTTTTTACAATTGAATGGCTCCAGAATCTTTCTATGCAACCCTTTCATATTAGTATATTTCATAAGGATTATCCATACGGCCTCCAATATTATCCAAAATAAATAGAAATTCTAGGCTGTTTTAACCAAAATAGGAAGAGTATTTGTTTGTGTAGATGTCATATATGCGCTAAAGTAAATTAAAACAGAATAAGGACATGTAAACGCCCCGGCTTCAAGTAAATGCCGTACGACGTTACAAACTCGGTTAAGGTGCTCTGAATAGAGATTAGTTGCTGATATGGGGGCCCTTAAGAGGGCCAGGTAATACGTTCGCTTGAAGTCTTCCGAAGTGAAGATGTCCTAGAGCCTTGGGTGGACTCTGGTTGAGATTTGGCTCCCGTGGTTGAGCTGTGATC
>JAQBSW010002424.1:0-103844 GCA_029291075.1 Eudiplozoon nipponicum | reverse complement strand
GAACTGGTGTTATAACCACCAGAAGTATTTTATGCTTGCCAAGTTTGTCTTTGTCGTTCCGAAGAATTTCAGAATGAGTGTCAATTTCCATAGCTGACGGAAAGAACAACAGACCGCAGGCACAAAGGTGCATCAGTATCGGGAAACGTCTGGCGCAGGAAGTAGAAGACCGTACTTTCTGCACATCAACGGCATCAACGGTGCTACAGGGAAGAAGCCAACTACAATCCGACATCCCTGTCGACTCTTTTCGTCCACGCCGAATTTTTCACATAGAGAACCAAACGGACAACGCCGGTCGCAAGAAGGACAACGCCGGTCGCAATCACCAGCCTACTTGTTTGCATGACCCGGCCAAACAGCCCAACGAGCTTCTGCACCTTCTTGATTTCAAAACTGGCGAAGAGTTCATCGTAGACACAGGTGCGGCAGTCTCAGTTCTCAAGGGTGATTCAATGGCCGAGATGTCGCTAGGCGTTCTTCTCGCAACAGCTACAGGCGAGCCCATACCAACATATGGCTGCCGGTACCGCACACTCAACATAGGTCTACGACGTGAATTTTCCCACAACTTCATCATTGCCAAGGTCTCACATAATATAATAGGCCTTGATTTCCTTCTGAAATTTCGGCTCATTGTTGATCTTGCCAATCAAAAGATCATCGACCCTCCACCGGACTTGAGCAAAGTTTTTGGACACTTGCCACCAAACGTTTGGAGTTACAGGTCATTCAGCCAACCCCAGTGCATCATTCAGCAGAGATATCAGCAGCTCTTCGAAAATAAAATCGCTTTTCGATCTTAACAAGTCAGAGCTACGAGTCTCCAACACGATGCATCATATCGTCACAGAAGACAACCTATTGCACCCAAGAAGCGACCACTGACTCCTGCTAAGCTGAAAGCTGCCCAAGAAGAATTCTCAAGGCTTTTGGAAGAGGGAATCATCAGACCATCGAAAAGTTCATGGGCGTCACCACTGAACTTAGTCTCTAAATAAAACGGATCGTACAGAGCCTGTGGAGACTACCGTAAGCTAAATTCAGTGACAAAATCAGATGCATATCCTATTCCAAATATCAACACTTTACTTGAAAAACTCAACGGCAGCAATTTCTTCTGAGTGATTGACCTCAGACAAGCGTACCATCACATACCGGTAGCACCAGAGGATATCGATAAAACTGCAGTCATCACTCCATTTGGCCTTTTTGAATATCTTTACATGCCTTTTGGTCTCAAGTGTGCTACTCAGACATTTCAAAGATTCATGGACAACATACTTCGCGACGACTCTGCTTATTGATTGTCATATCTCGATGACATTATGGTATTCAGTCCAGATCTAGAATCTCATGCGAAGCATCTACGAAATGTCCTCTCACGCTTATTCAACCACGGACTCAAGATCAACTGTGACAAGACGCAGTTTGCAACTACATCCGTGGACTTCTTAGGGCATCGTATCACGGCCCAAGGTATTCAACCGTTGCCGTCAAAGACGAATTCAATCAAGTATATCAAGTCACCAAGGACTTTGAGCGATTTGCAGAAAATCCTGGGAGTACTAAACTATTATTGCAAGTTCCTTCCAGGCCTTTCAAAACAACTTTATCCTTTGTGCAGGCACCTGCGGAACCGAAAAGGACTTGCAAGAATTCCATCATTGCTTGGTCATCCGAAGACGAGGAATTACTTCGACTTGCCATCAACTCGTTAGCAAATGCCACAATGCTAATGCATCCAGATTTCGAAAAGCCATTTCTACTCACGACAGATGCTTCTGAATTCGCTATTGGAGCCAATTTGGAACAAGAGATCGACGGATTTCGGAAGCCTATCAGTTTCTACTCGCGTACTCTCCAACCAGTAGAAACGAGGTACGACACTTTCGGCCGAGAACTTCTCGCTATCCACGACGCAGTGCGCCATTTTATCAGCATCATTGGCAGTAGCAGATTTGTTGTTTTCACAGATCATGCACCACTAGTTAGCGCACTTCGAAACACAACTTCATCTATCGCCAAGTACCCTGCCAGAGTGGAAAGACAGCTTTCTCGTCTAAGCGAATGGCAATTTGGCGTCTTTCACGTCAATGGGGCAAACATAACTTCATTGCAGATGCCCTGTCCAGGCCAGACGTCCCTCTACAACTACCTACGCCGTCACCATTCACTGTCAACACCTTGGCACTCAGTGAACCTGTACTAACGCCAACTCTCCTGCGAACTGAACAACGCGGTGACATTCACATTCAAAGATCAATAGCCCGTCACCCAACCAAGTTCATATGCCGTCTGTGGGAAGACTTACCAATTGTTTACTTCACGGGTACGCAGCCCAACAAGCCAGTTCTGCCGACCAGCCTTCAGAGAAAAGTTTTCCATTCAATTCACTCAATTTCTCACCCAGGAGGCCAAGCGACTGTCCGACTTCTTACAGATCGTTTCTGGGGTCACAGACTTAGGCAGAATGTTAAACTGTAGGGGTACTTTTTTCTGTTGCTATCTCGTTCCTGATTTTGTACCCCTACTACTTATCAATGGTTGCTATTATTACTACCCGAGCATTCAATCAGTCTGTTCCTTTTCAGATGGTTAATATTAGAAGGCCGAAGAAAGGTTTCATGTATATATTACACACAATGTAGCACATATATATATTTCACTGTTAATCTGAATTGAAGGAGTTGGATGGTAATAATACAGATTTTTTAATGTAAAATTATATCTTAAACACTATTCTCAGTTAGTCAAAATTGAATATATGTTTGTCAGCTGTAAAATGGTTTTTATGCAAAAATATGATTTAAATGCCATTCACACTTAAGCTAAATTGTCCGTCTTCTAGACGGCAAAATAAAAGTGATTTAAGTTTATAAAGTAAAATGTTTTATACACAAGTGGTTATTGTTACACAAAGGTCTGAACAGAATTGTATTTATACCATCGACTAAAACATATGATGACATGTAAAAATCATCGTTAAAAGTTATCATTAAAAATTAAGATGTAAATTGTTTAAAGACTTCAATGATAAAAAACTAACAAAGCTTTAGCTTACTACTTGCAATATTTTCAGTTCATGTCAAACTATTAATCCATTCTTCTATGTGGACACTAAATTAAGTGAAATAAATCCGCAATGACACAACAGGCCACCGCGTGATCCTCGCGGATCGCGCGCGGTTCTGTCTATTTATATAAACACTATTAATTACAAATAAAATTGCAGTTCAATAAATATCGATTGAAACTGCTTGAGACTAAAAGAGATTGTTTCTAAAATCACAGCTAAGAGAAATATTGTTTAAGGACAGAGTTAGAATATTTTACCTTAAAGAGCACAGCGTTTGTAAAAATTGATCTTCGTTGGGTTGTAACACGGAGCCGCGTGTTACAAAACAATGGGTCTCCGAGTGTGCTATTTGTCAGAAAAATAAGATCACACGACACACTCGTTCTAAGTTGCAACATTTTCGAACTACTTCTCGCCTAGCCATCGTCCACATCGACATAGTTCATCTGACAAAGTTTCAAGGTTTCAGCTACCTTCTAACTATGATCGATAGATTTACACGGTGGCCTGCGGCATTACCTCTTGGCACCATTTCTGCAGACGAAGTAACTAACGGATTTATCTCTGCATGGATATCTAATTATGAGGTTCCCAATGAAGTCATCACGGACAGAGGCACTTGTTTCTCATCTGATCGTTTCAAAACCACCTTGCGGTACATGGGATGCATCTTACGCCAGACGACTGCCTACCATCCCTAAGCTAATGGTATGGTAGAGAGAATGCATAGGGAACTCAAAGCTGCTTTAGCATCCTCGTCCATTAATGGCAACTGTGTCGATGCACTACCTTTAGTTCTGCTTGCCATGCGTTCCCGTACTCGTGAATCCATTAAAACATCTGAGTCACAACTCTTTTATGGCATGGATCTACGCCTGCCTAGTCAGCTCCCACGTCTACTACCGGCACAAGATGACCCACAAAACGAAGCTACCCGCCTTCGACTTCATTTCGGTAACATGTCCGAACAGCAGCCGAGACACGCGCCTCGTCCAGTCTTCGTTCACCCACAGCTCCACAGCTGCAAGAGAGTACTCGTTCGCAACAATAATGCTGTTGAACCACTACAACCAAAGTATCGCGGTCCTTACCCGATTTTGCTCAGACAACCAAAATACTTCATTATTATGCAAGGCACTACACCGACATCAGTAAGCATAGACAGATTGAAACCGTTTATCGAACCACCTGATCCTGAGAGCGTTCAACCTTCTACACACGTCTCAGGCTCCGTCTGCCCACAATCTCAATATCCTGCTTTGTATAACGCGTAATTGATTTTTTTAAACATTAACATTAACTATCAAAAAAATTTTTAACCTTACGTTATTTTTCGTATTTGTCTCACGTGGCATAACCAGCTGTTCTTAGTTAACAATTATGTAGCATTTTTGAACAGTTCTTTGGTATTATGCCATCTCTGAGGCAATGTTCGTGTACATATTTTATGCAGTTACCTTTGATTTTAATGTATATATTTTTACATTATAATGTATTTCTCACACATGACATTACACTGTCTATTTTGGTATGACCAGCTACTTAGAGCTAACGCTTTCGTGTAGCAACACTAAGTAGTGATCAGCTTCATATCATGGTACAGGCCACTTTCAATGCATACCTCAACTTCATCAATTGCACAAAGACCACTCTACAAATGTCATGACCACAACGTCGAGCACTTTAGCTCCTTTGTTCGTATACAAACACATTGACGACGATCCAACCTGCTTAGGTTTTAACTTAAACCTGGCAAATTCAGAGGCGATTTACCTCGAAATCTTCACGCTGCGGCTCCAAATACTTACACTGCTCTATTTTACCTCACGTGCTATGACCGTCCACTAGAGCTAACAATTTGTGTAGCAATTCGTAGTGGTTACCTGGCATCATATCATTGTTGAAGCAACCAACAAGCATATTTAAGCCCAGCACTTATGGTTCATCATATTTTTGCTTAACTTGGTTCGAACTCTGTCATGCATTTCTTATCTAGCCTCGCAGAGAGGAATTTTTTTCCTTTTTTTTCAGAGAGGAAAGTGTTGTAACGACAAAAATTAATGACCGACATATTGCGTAAATTAAATTAAATTTTATTTACGTTGCACCAATGAGAAAAAAGCGAAACTCGCTGTTTAACCAATAGTGTGCAAGTAGGCATGGCATGCTATTTAAGCACGGCAATTTACCATGCAAGTCAGTGGTTGCATTTTCATTCTGGTTCGGGTTAAGCGTGTGCGTTCTGTCGGCTGTCAATACCTACGCTGGTGATTTGATAGTTTCAACAACAATTGGCTACATCCGTGACTCATCTTGTTGCGGTATAACCAGCGAGACGAGCCAATTCATTGCAGAACCTGAACGACGTTATCCACATCGTGATTACAACTCTACAAGAAGAACAACAACAACCAGAGTCCACCCAAGGCTCTAGAACATCTTCACACTCTGAACATTTCAGAAGAACGCATTACCAGGCCCTCTTAAGGGCCCCCTTATCAGTAACAAATCTCTATTCAGAGCACCTTAACCGAGTTTGTAACGTCGTACGGCATTTACTTGAAGCCGGGGCGTTTACACTAATGTAAACACCCCAACTTCAAGTAAATGCCGAACAACGTTACAAACTCGGTTAGAGTGCCATAAAATAAAGAGTTATGTGCTGTTAAGGGGCCCTTAACAGAGCCAGTCTTGTTGTTGAGGACCCTAATCTATTGGTATCTGAGAGCCCCATAGATGCCAGATCGCTTGAAGTCCTCAAATTCACAGTAGAGTCTGATATGCTTATATTTCCATTTACATCTCCTAGGTTCAATTCCGCCATATCCTGCACTAAACTACTTGTGTCCTCAAATATTTTTTGAATTCTGGTTGACGCACGGTTTAAAATGGCGCCACATTTTTTGAATACTGAATTTGAAAAAATTATTACGGACCTTCAAAACTTCATGAAGGAGCTAAGGGAGGAGAACAAAACTATTAAAAACAAAATTTTTAAGCTGGAGTCGGATGTTAGCAATTATTCAGCAAAATTAGATTTAGCAGAAAGGAGAAATGATAACATAAGCGCTAAAATTGAGGAATTGACCGTTGTGTTAAACGACAAGATGGATAAATTAAAGGACAATGTTAAGCCATGGATCGAGTTAAGTGAAATAACAAAAGAAGTCGATATATCTACAAAAATCAGTTCTTCAGGTGAAGAAATATTGCATATTTTATCCAATGAAGTTTCTGCAAGGATCGGAAAACAAGAACAGTTAATTTTATTTAATCTTAATGAAAATGCTGATCATAAGGATGTTGAGAAGTTAAATGCTTTAATCAGAGATACGACAGAGGCCGACATAACGAAATGCTTCAGAGTTGGCAAGAAATCGGAACGACCAAGGCCGGTTTTGATAAAATTATCAAAGAGGCCGACTAATAAGCAAGTGGAGGATATTAATAAAAAGAAAGAAGAATGTCGTAACTTTCACAACATATTCATCTCCAGAGACAAGACTTTTCTCCAAAGAAAATTTTGAGCGGCAAAAAAGGTAAAGAAGAATTTAGATCAGAAATCAAGTCATCCGGAACAAGTTACAATAAAGGGTGTGTCAATTGATTCTAAAATTACAAAAAACGGGGTTTTATTAATGAAAGTTTTGGACAGCGGACAGCTACGAACTATAGCTACGGTACCCAACAAACGAAGTATAAGGTAACCTCAAAAGTTAAATCAGTAACTATTGAAAACTGTAAAGATGAGTTGGGTTGTTCATATACTTTATTTTATGCTAATTGTAGAAGTGTTCAGAATAAAATGTTTTTGCTGTTTGATTTTATAATAAGTAACAATTTTGACTTTATAATTTTATCTGAAACCTGGCTGAACAAGAACATTGAAAATTATGAATTATATATTTCTCATTATTCTCTATTTAGGAAAGATAGATCACTGGATAGAAGAGGTGGAGGAGTAATTATTTATAGCAAATCGATATTAAATGCAACAGTGTTATATACTAGCGAATATAATACTGTCAATGATTTTTTAACTATTCTATTCTAACCTGATTTTAACCGCGGTTTACAGACCGCTGTATGCTAATTTACATGATGATCAAATGTTTCCCAATTCCTTTCAATCTATTTTGGACTGCCATGGTTATATTGTTGTGGTAGGAGATTTTAATAAGGTGCATGACTGTGAAATAATCAATCTTTTTTCGAATCATGATCTTAAGCAGATTATAAAGGAACCAACTAGGGGTTCGGAATGCTTAGATCATGTATATTTGGAAGTTGAAGCTTTGAACTCACACAGTTATGATGTAGTAAATTACTTCAAAGTATTGGATCATAAACAAATTATTTTACAATGGAACCTTTTCTGTAGCAAAGCACACAAACCTAATTTTGAAAGTGCACACGTGCAATGTTCCAGAATCAACTGAAATCTTCTTAGAGAATTAAGCTTATCAATTGATTATGAATGTTTTTTTATCATGAACAATGACGAATTTGTTTCTTCTGTTTCATTGTTATTATCTGATATATTTAGGGCATCTACATTTACGGATGTTATACCAAAGCGAATCAATAGGAAGTTATGTAAACTAAGAATCAAACGAGATAATATAATGAAATGTAGTCTTATCAACAGTATTAAAAAATGAGGTTAGAACTGATCGATAAAGAAATTAATTCATCACTGCTGATAATTCGTCAAAGACCAGGGAGAATTATTTTGGCTAAACAGAAGAGTAATCCTAGACTAGGATACAAACTCTTCACAGACTACAGTAAATATAAGGAAAAATTAAAGCTTATATTACCTGTGGGTAAGACTGACTATGAATTTCTCTGTGAATTGGATGAAGTATTTGGCAACTTGTTATGTAATCCACAGAACGAAAGCAATTTCATTGATCTACCGGATCCTTCGGGAAACCAGGATCTAGGACTTGTTATTGACAGTGATGCATTGATAGAATTAATGTTAAAACTAAAATCAAAAAAACAAAAAGATCACTTCGGTATTTCGATTGATATCCTGCTTCAATTACCCTTAACTTTTAAGAATGTGCTCTGCAACTTTATAAATAGAAATTTGAAGAATGAGAAATTACCAATCGATATACTACCGATAGTAGCTAAGCCGTTGCCAAAAGTAAGTAAGCCAACGTGCGCCATTGATTATAGATTAATCTCTATCATCCCTTCGTTTATGAAGATAAAAGAACGATTGATACTAGATCATTTAGAACGTATGTTGCCGGCTGATTTTGATTTATGTCAACATGGCTTTACGAAAGATAGATCGACAACTACTTATATGCTTTCTATGTGAAAACATGTAATTACATTAGATGAGAATAAGTTAGATGCATTAATTGTATTTATAGATATCTCAAAAGCTTTTGACTCTATATATTTTGATGCTTTTTTGAATGCAATTAGTTTGTTGAATATTGATCCGAATATTTTTTAGATTACTTAAATACTATTTATATAATTAAAGAACGAGTATTCAAGTAAACGATTTGATATCAAAATCGAAACGAGTAACGAGTGGAGTTCCACGGGGATCAAGTTTGGGGCCAATTTTATTTAAAATTGTATTTGCACATTTGGAAACTAAGATCCCTAACGGTCGAGTTTGCAAATTTGCTGATGATTTGAAAATAATCTTTCCAATTGATCCAAATAATGTCGAATTCTCCAAAAATAATGTGACACTAGATTTGTATGATTTAAGTAGATATCTGTTAACACTAGGGCTGAGAATAAACAGTAAAAAGACGAGAGCTTTAAAAATAGGTAACAGAACAGAATTTAATTATGTTTATTTTCATGATGCTGAGATTAATGATGTTTTTGAGATTAAACTTATGGAAGAAATTAAGGATTTAGGCATAACTATTCATTGTACGGCTTCTGCTGAGAGACATATTGAAAGGATAGTAGGCAGTGCCAAGAACAGATGGGCATTAATAAATATAAATATTATATCGCATGAAATAAAATTTAAAATGTTTATAATATGGATTAGACCGATACTAGAATATGCTGCCGCTACTTGGAATCCCTTTACAAAGGGGTTGTCTAATAAGATAGAAGCTGTACAAAGAAAAGTTGTGAAATAAATTAGTCCTATCTCCTGCACTATATAAGCCTCTAGATTACAGTTTGTTTCATTGCAATCTTTGTGGTTTCGGAGGATGTGCTATTGCATAAAAGTTTTCCATTTGAACCAGTGGACTGGTGACTATATGACTCCGATAAGAAAGAGTCATGAAGTTGGAACTAGATCTGGACATTTGGCAATATCTCCTCCTTTGGTGGGGAATGTTGCGAGCAAGTTATTCTCTTTCTCGAAAATCTACAAAATTTATAACCAATTGCCAAAGGGGCTTAGAGAAATGCCTCCATCTAAGATGTCTTTTAAATTTTTATCTACTGAACTTGAAGAAGTCTACAATCCTGCTGATATTTTTTATTCTGATTATGATAATACTTTCTCATGGTTGAATAAAAGACAAGGATAATTGTTATCGGAAACAGATTTTCTTGAGATTTTTATTTCCAAGTTTTGTATTATTAAAATTGAAATGTTATGCATTATATCATCATGTTAGTCAACAATACATACAATCAATTGCTAGTCATGGTTCTCAATTTTTTGCGTAATGTTACACTCGAATTATACCTTAATTGTCACTATTTTGATGATGTATCTATTATTCTTTTCAGCCGAAATTTCTGATATTGATATATTGTATAGTACAACTAGTGAGATATACTTATCTACATGAGACTAATTGCACAATTTTAACTTTTTTATATATTGCACATTTTCAATTTTATTATTTGATGGAATATGTGTAGTTTGGATCCAAATAAAGATATTCTATTCTATTCTATTCTATTCTATTCTATTCTATTCTATTCTAAGTAAATCGACATAATGTTGGGCAATCGGAATGCGAAAGTAGAATCGTATTAATTCTAGAACAACTAATCTGGAAAGAAATATACGTGAACAACAGTATTATCAAATTACCTGTTCCAGGACGTCTCTTTTCTGTATGATATAATATTAGAACAAAAGGTAATTTTATCAGGAATGTATTGTTGAGATGTATTCGTGTTACTAGAGAAAAATGTTAAAATGCAGCAGACCAAAATAAATAAGAACAGTCAAGGTGCGAGACACTCGAAAATTGAAAATGGCGCACAATTCCAAGTCAAGTATTTAAACAAAGAATGTTCTGGAAAATAAAAAGAAAAAAATCTTTTTAAATAAAATTCGTTACAATCCAGCCATGGTGGTTTAAATTTATCAGTTAATGTTATTTTACATATGGCGGAGAGTTGCTTCACTCCATATTGTGTTCTCTGGAAAATGCCAAGAATGTCAGTATGTGTGATGACGTCCAGAAGTGCTCTAGACTTTTGTGACCAGTTCGGGTTGACTTGAGTTGTGGTTCCTTCTGTTGCGGCGTTATAATCTCGCTGAGTAACTTCGCTGAAGTTCTGCAGTAGTGGCTCGTCTTTCTAGTTGTGCAGTAACAAGATTGACGTTACTGATGTTGCCAATGTTGGTGAAGCCAATCAAAAATCAGTGTTTGTAAAGGTTGGAGACAGCACCTCCAAGACACGCACAGTAAAAGACAAAAGAAACAACTGAACTGCATGGTAAATTCACCGTGCTTAAATAGCTATGTCAAGAAATATATGGATACTTGCACACTATTGGTTAACGGCAAGTTTCGCTTTTCTCATTAATGCAGCGTAAATCGAATTGAATTTAATTAGCGCAATATAATGAAATAAATTCTTTGTGTCCTTACATCACTTTCCTCTCTGACAAAAAGAAAAAAAATTCCTCTCTGCGAGGCTAGATAAGAAATGCGTGACAGAGATCAAACAAAGTAAAGAGAAAAGTACCATAAATGCTGAGCATAAGTATGCTTGTTGGTTGCTTCAACAATGATATAATGTCAAGTAACCACTTAAATGCAGCACAAATTGTTAGCATCTAGTGGCTGGTTATACCGCTTGAGGCAAAATAGAGCTGTGTAAGATTTGGGAGCCGCAGCGTGAGGATTTTGAGGTAAATCGCCACTGGAGTTGCCAGGTTTAAGTTAAAACCAAGGCAGGTTGGATCGTCGTCAACGTGTTTGTATACGACCAAAGGAGCTAGAGCGTGTGCTCGACTTTGTGGTCATGATATTTGTACAGTGGTCTTTGTGCAATTGATGAAGTTGTGATATGCATTGAAAGTGGCCTGTACCATGATATAGAATAGAATATCTTTATTTGGATTCAAACCACACATGTTCCATCAAAAAATAAAATTGAAAAATGTTCCATATAAAAAGATATCACATCACATAAATATGTGTAAATTAGTTGTACAGTAGAGTTTATCAGAATCAGAAAGTTCGGCTGTAAAGAGTGATAGATTCTTCATCAAAAATAAGAAAATTTAAGGTATAATTCAAGTGTAACATTTGCAAAAAGGGAACCATGACTAGCAATTGATTGTATGTATAGTATATTAACATGATGATATAATGCATAACATTTCAATTTTAATAATACATATCTTGAAGATAGAATCTCGAGAAGTTATGCTGCTGATAACACTTAATCCTGTCTTTTATTTAACCATGAGAAAGTTTTATCATAATCAATATTAAAAATATCAGCAGGATTGTACACTTTTTCTAGTTCGGTAGATAAAAATTTAAAAGACATGTTAGATGGAGGCGTTTCTCTAAGCCCCTTTGGCAATTGTTTGTAAATTTTGTAAATTTTTGAAAAAGAGAATAGCTTGCTCGCAACGTTCCCCACCAACAATTGGAGATACTGCTAAATGACAAGATCTAGTTCCAACTTCATGACTCTTTCTTATTGGATTCGTATAGGCACCAGTCCACTGGTTCAAATGGGAAAAAAATGCAATAGCACATCCTCCGAAACCATAAAGTTTCCAGTGATACAAACTGTAATCTAGTGGCGTATATAGTGCGGGGGAATGGGACAAATTTTTTTCACAGCTTTTCTTTTTGTACAGCTTCTATCTTATTAGACAAACCCCTTTTAATAAATTCCAAGTTGCGGCAGCATATTCTTGTATCGGTCTAATCCATGTTATAAACATTTTAAATTTTATTTCATTCGATGAATATTTATATTTATAAGTGCCCATCTGTTCTTGGCACTGCCTACTATCCATTCAATATGTCTCACAGCAGAAGCCGTACATTGAAAAGTTATGCCTAAATCCTTAATTTATTGCATAAGTTTAATTTCACAAACATCATTAATCTCAGCATCTATTCTGGATGTCGCGCGCGGTTTAAAATGGCTCCAACTTTTTTGAATACTGAATTTGAAAAAAAATATTACGGACCTTCAAAACTTCATGAAGGAGCTAATGGAGGAGAACACTATTAAAATTAAAATTTTTAAGCTGGAGTCTGATGTTAGCAAATAATCAGCAAAATTAGATTTATCATTAAGGAGAAATGATAACGTAAGCGCCAAAATTGAGGAGTTGACCGTTGCGTTAAATGATAAGATGGATAAATTAAGGGTCGATGTTAAGCCATGGATCGAGTTAAGTGAAATAAATAAAGAAGACGATATATCTACATAAAGCAGTTCTTCAGGTGAAGAAATATTAAACATTTTATCCAATGAAGTTTCTGCAAGGATTGGAAAACAAGAGCAGTTAATTTTATTTAATCTAAATGAAAATGCTGATCCAAATGATGTTGAAAAGTTAAATGCTTTAATCAGAAATACGACAGAGGCCGACATAACGAAATGTTTCAGGGTGGGCAAGAAATCGGAACGACCAAAGCCGGTTGTGATAAACTTATCAAAGAGGTCGACTAACAAGAATGTGGGAGATATTAATAAGAAGAAAGAAGAATGTTGTAACTTCCACAACATATTCATCTCCAGAGACAAGACGTTTCTGCACAGAAAATTGTCAGCGGCAAAAAAGGTAAAGAAGAATTTAGATCAGGTATCAAGTAATCCGGAACAAATTACAATAACGGGTATGTCAATCGATTCTAAAATCACATAAAACAGAGTATTATTAATGAATGTTATGGACAGCGGAGAGCTACGAACTATAGCTACGATACCCAACAAACGAATTATAAGGAAACCACAAAAGTTAAAACAGTAACTATTGAAAACTGTAAAGATGAGTTGTGTTGTATATATACTTTATTTTATGCTAATTGTAGAAGTATTAAGAATAAAACTTTTTTGCTGTGTGATTTTATAATACGTAACAATTTTGATTTTATAATTTTATCTGAAACCTGGCTGAACAAGAACATTGAAAACTATGAATTTGACATTCCTCATCATTCTTTATTTAGGAAAGACAGATCCCTGAATAAAAGAGGTGGAGGAGTACTTATTTATAGCAAATCGATATTAAATGCGACAGTGTTACATACTAGCGAATATAATACTGTCATTGATTTTAACTATACAAATTGATAACCAGATTTTAACCGCGGTTTACAGACCGCCGATTTGCTAATTTACATGATGATCAAATGTTTCCCAATTCCTTTCAATCTATTTTGGACTGCCATGGTTATATTGTTGTGGTAGGAGATTTAATATGGTACATGACTGTGAAATAATCAATCTTTTTCTAATCATGATCTTAATCAGATTATAAAGGAACCAACTAGACGTTCGGAATGCTTAGATAATGTATATTTAGAAGTTGAAGCGTTGAACTCACACAGTTATAATGTAGTAAATTACTTCAAAGAATTGGATCATAAACAAATTTTTTTACGATGGAACCTTTCAAGTAGCAAAGCACAGAAGCCTAATTTTGAAAGTGCACACGTGCAATGTTTCAGAATCAACTGGAATCTTTTTAGAGAATTAAGCTTATCTATTGATTATGAATGTTTTATATCATGAACAATGACGAATTTGTTTCTTCTGTTTCATTGTTATTATCTGATTTATTTAGGGCATCTACATTTACGGATGTTATACCAAAGCGAATCAATAGGAAGTTATGTAAGCTAAGAATCAAACGAGATAATATAATGAAATGTAGTCTTATAAATAGTATTAAAAAATGAGGTTACATTTGATCGATAAAGAAATTAATTCATCACAGCTGATAATCGGTCAAAGATCAGAGAGAATTATTTTGGCCAAACTGAAGAGTAATCCTAGACTAGGATACAAACTCCTCACAGACTACAGTAAATATAAGGAAAAATTAAAGCTTATATTACCTGTGGGTAAGACTGACTATGAATTTCTCTGTGAATTGGATGAAGTATTTGGCAACTTGTTATGTAATCCACAGAACGAAAGCAATTTCATTGATCTACCGGATCCTTCAGGAAACCAGGATCTAGGACTTGTTATTGACAGTGATGCATTGATAGAATTAATGTTGAAACTAAAATCAAAACAAAAAGATCACTTTGGTATTTCGATTGATATCCTGCTTCAATTACCTTTAAATTTTATGAATGCGCTCTGCAATTTCATAAATAGAATTTTGAAGAATGAGAAATTACCAATCGATATACTACCGATAGTAGCTAAGCCGTTGCCAAAAGTAAGTAAGCCAACGTGCGCCAGTGATTATAGATTAATCTCTATCATCCCTTTGTTTATGAAGATAAAAGAACGATTGATACTAGATCATTTAGAACGTATGTTGCCGGCTGATTTTGATTTATGTCAACATGGCTTTACGAAAGATAGATCGACAACTACTTATATGCTTTCTATGTGAAAGCATGTAATTACATTAGATGAGAATAGTTGATGCATTAATTGTATTTATAGATATCTCAAAAGCTTTTGCCTCTACATCTTTTGATGCTATTTGAATGCGATTAATTTATTGAATATTGATCCGAATATTTTTAGATTACTTAGATTCTATTTATATAATCGAAGAATGATGTATTCAAGTAAACAATTTGATATCTAAAAATCGAAAAGGAAAAAAGGGAAGTTCCACAGGGATCAAGTTTGGGGCCAATTTTATTTAAAATTGTATTTACATTTGGAAACTAAGATCCCTAACGTTCAGTTAAAATTCGCTGATGATTTAATAATAATTTTCCAATTGATCCAAATAATCGAATTCTCCAAGAGTAATGTGACACTAGATTTGTATGATTTAAGTAGATACTTTTTAACACTAGGGCTGAGAATGAAACAGTATAAAGACGAGAGCTTTAAAAATAGGTAACCAGAACAGAATTTAATTATGTTTATTTTAATGATGCTGAGATTAATGATGTTTTGAGATTAAACTTATGCAAGAAATTAAGGATTTAGGCATAACTATTCATTGTACGGCTTCCTGCTGCAGCTAGGCAGTGCCAAGAACAGATGGGCATTAATAAATATAAATATTATATTGCATGAAATAAAATTTTAAAATGTTTATAATATGGATTAGACAATCTAGAATATGCTGCCGCTACTTGGAATCTTTACAAAGGTTTGTCTAATAAGATAGAAGCTGTACAAGAAAAGTTGTGAAACAAATTAATCCTATCTCCCGCACTATATACGCCACTGGATTACAGTTTGTATCTGCATCCTTTATGGTTTCGGAGAATGTGCTATTACGCAAAAGCTTTCCAGTTGAACCAGTGGACTGGTGCCTATGAATCCAATAAGAAAGAGTCATGAAATTGGAACTAGATCTGGTCATTTTGATATCTCCAACATTGGTGGGGAATGTTGCGAGCAAGCTATTCTCTTTTTCAAGAAATTTAGAAATTTTACAATCAATTGCCAAAGGGGCTAAGAGAAACGCCTCCATCTGAGATGTCTTTTAAATTTTTATCTACCGTACTAGAAAAAGTGTACAATCCTGCTGATATTTTTAATTTTGATTATGATAATACTTTCTCATGGTTAAATAAAAGACAGGATTAATTGTTATCAGCAGCATAACTTCTCGAGATTCTTTCTTCAATACATACAATCAATTGCTAGTCATGGTTCCCTTTTTTTCTTACAAAATTTTACACTCGAATAATACCTTAAATTTTCCTATTTTTGATGAAGAATCTATCACACTTTACAGCTGAACTTTTTGATGGTGATAAATTGTACTGCACAACTAATTGCACATAGTTATGTGATGTGATATCTTTTTATATTTTACATTTTATAATTTTATTATTTGATGAAACATGTGTGGTTTGAATCCATATAAAGATATTCCAATCTTCTTCTTCTATTCTGTCATGAAAATAAACATAATTTTTAAAACTCTCGTCATTTTATTATTTATTCTTAGCCCTAGTGTTATCAAATATCTACTTAAATCATACAAATCTAGTGTCAAATTATTATTGGAGAATTCTACATTTTTGGATCAATTATAAAGTTTATTTTTAAATCATCGGCGAATTTGCAAACTCGACTGTTAGGGATCTTAGTTCCCAAATGTGCAAATACAATTTTAATAAATTTGGCCCCAAATTTATCCCTGCGTAATTCCACATGTTACTCTTTTCGATTTTTATATCAAAATCGTTTACTTGAATACTCATTCTTCGATTATATAAATAGTATCTAAGTAATCTAAAGATATTCAGATCCAATATTCGTTAAATTAATCGCTTTCAAAATATTATCAAAAGATATAGAGAGTCAAAAGCTTTTTGAGATATTTATAAATACAATTAATGAATCTAACTTTTCTCATCTAATATAATTACATGATTCCACACAGAGAGCATATTAGTAGTTGGTGATCTATCTTTCGTAAAGCCGTGTTGGTATATATCAAAATCAGCATGCAACATACGTTCTAAATTATCAAGATGTAGGGGTTTTTCGCGGGATTGCTTTCTACTTCGTGAATTTTATACCCATCCTTCATATCAATGGTGGCTATTATTACTACCCATGCGTATAATCAGTCTCTGATCTTTTTCGGATGGTTGATGTGAGAAGGCAAAACATCTGGTCATACGTATATTAGATATAATGTTGCAACTAGCAATATAATTCACAGTTAGTCCAAATTGAATATATGTTAGTCAGCTGTCAAAATAGATTTTTATGCAAAAATAGGTCTTAAACACTATTCACAGTTAAACTAAATTTTCCGTCTTCTACACGACAAAGTTAAAATGATTTATGTTTATAAAGAAAAATGTTTTGCACACAAGTAGTTATTCACAAATGTCTCGATGGGAATGAGTATAGTCAATCGATTAAAAATACATGATAATATGAACATGAGTAAAATGATTTATGTTTATAAAGAAAATTGTTTTGCATACAGTTATTATTCTTACACAAATGTCCGGAATTAATTTGTATTTTTATCATCGATTTAAAACATGAAGATATGTAAAAAGTCATCGTTAAAAGCTATCACTAAAATGAAGGGGTAAGCCCTGTGAAGACTTCAATGACAAAACACTCGATTGAAAATACATGATGACATGAATGGAATCAAGATTAAAAGTTATCACTGAATGAGGATATGAAATCCTTGTAAAGACTTCAATAACAAAAAACTCGCGAATATTTATTTACCCCTTGCTATGGTTTAATTCATGTCATTATTATAATCTATTATTCTCTGAAATTCTGAATGGCACAGGTAACTGATAACAGTAAAATTGTGAATAATCCAACTGAGCGAAATAAATCCGCAGTGACACAATAGTCCACCACGTGATCCTTGTGGATCACGCGCGGTTCTGTTTTTTAATAAAAACACTGTTAATTACAAATAAAATTGCAGTTCAAGAAATATCGATTAAAACTGCTTGAAACTAACAGAGGTGGTCCTAAAATCACAGTTAAGAGAAATATTGTGTAAGAACAGAGTTAGAATATTTGACCTTAAAAAGAGCACTGTGTTATAACAAACGAACATCGTTGGTTGTAACACGGAGCCGCGTGTTATACACCCCCCGACAATGAAAATTAGTACACAAGAGGAAGGGGGCTAACCTTACAGGAAGTGTGCTCTGTCATGCCGTTTAACGACTGATTTTGGTTTGTCGAAAGCACTGATACTGGATCCTCTATCTCTCGCGTTCTTGGACGGATGGTTAGGTCGAAGTGTTCGAGAAAGTCACGTCCAATGATGTTTCTTTGTCGTGTTGGCGATGATAAACGAATATTTTGAAACATCTTTTGATTTGGAGAACGAGATTGTGTGTACTCGTACCCCAAACGTCGCTATGTTGAGCCATTAACAGGTCAGACTGTTGGTGTCGGCTGGGTGGGTGGGTTCGAGATAATTGTGGCGTAGTGAGCTTACATCTGATCCAGTGTCTATGAGAATTCATTCGCCAGAGGTTGCGTCTCGGATGAGAAAGATGTTGATAGTGGCAATGACGATGAGACTGGTTGCTGGCATTTGGGCGTTTGAAGCATGACTTGCCTGGAGCCGTCGCTGTAAAGACAATAGTTTGATTGCGCTCTACCGCGAAAGCAACTAGCTTTACGAGACATCAGACGTGGAGCGGCCAACAATCTTAAGTTGCTCAGCCTCTACTGCCGCCAAGAAGGCTGACCCCACCGATCTTCCGAACCTTCCATGGGCGGATCCTCCTGAGTTGTTGAGGGTGACCGCGCCCACTTGAACGTCGCGTCTGTGTGCGGGAATGTGCAGCCGTTTCCGGGCAATAACGTGTGGAGTGGCCTTCATCCAAAGTACATAATTCTCAAAAATCTAGCTGTTTATTAATTCCTTACTGGCTGTGACTTCGACGAACCGGGGCACCATAATGTAGGGGTTTTTCGCTGGTTGCTTTCTAGTTCGTGAATTTTATACCCGTCCTACATATCAATGGTGGCTATTATTACTACCCATGCGCCTAGTAGTCTCTGATCTTTTCTAGGATGGATTTTGTTGAGAAGCAAAAACATCTGGTCATACGTATATTAGATATAATGTTGCAACTAGCGATATAATTCACAGTTAGTCCAAATTGAATATATGTTAGTCAGCTGTCAAAATAGATTTTTATGCAAAAATAGGTCTTTAACACTATTCAAAGTTAAACTAAATTTTCCGTCTTCTAGACGACAAAAGTTAAAATGTTTTATGTTTATATAGAAAAATGTTTTGCACACAAGTAGTTATTCCTACACAAATGTCTGGATGGGAATGAGTATAGTCAATCGATTAAAAATACATGATAATATGAACATAGTAAAATGATTCATGTCTATAAAGAAAATTGTTTTGCACACAAGTTGTTATTTTTACACAAATGTCCGAATTGAATTGTATTTTTATCATCGATTTAAAACATGAAGATATGTAAAAAGTCATCGTTAAAAGCTATCACTAAAATGAAGGGGTAAGCCCTGTGAAGACTTCAATGACAAAACACTCGATTGAAAATACACGATGACATGAATGGAATCAAGATTAAAAGTTATCACTGTATGAGGATATGAAATCCGTGTAAAGACTTCAATAACAAAAAACTCGCGAATATTTAGTTACCTCTTGCTATGGTTTAATTCATGTCATTATTATAATCTATTATTCTCTGAAATTCTGAATGGCACAGTTAACTGATAACAGTAAAATTGTGAATATTCCAACTGAGCGAAATAAATCCGCAGTGACACAATAGTCCACCGCGTGAACCTTGTGGATCACGCGCGGTTCTGTTTTTTTAATAAAAACTCTGTTAATTACAAATAAAATTGCAGTTCAAGAAATATCTATTAAAACTGCTTGAAACTAACAGAGATTGGTCCTAAAATCACGGATTAAGATAAATATTGTGTAAGAACAGAGTTAGAATATTTGACCTTAAAGAGCACTGTATTTATAACAAAAGAACTTCTTTGGATTTTAACACGTAGCCGCGTGTTACAAAGTATCAATCGATCTATTATTTTCAAAAACAAGGGCTAATAGAAATTTAGTCTATAATCACTGGCACACGTTGGCTTACTTGCTTTTGGCAACAGTTTAGATAATATCGTTAATATATCAAATGGTAATTTCGCATTTTTCAAAATTCTATTTATAAATTTAAAGTTAATTCAAGTAGGTTATCAATCGATATACCAAGGTGATCTTTTTGTTTTTTGATTATATTTTTAACATTAATTCTAGCAATTCAGCACTGTCAATAACAAGTCTTAGATCCTGGTCTGCCGAAGTATCAGGTAGATCAATGAAATTGCTTTCGTTCTGTGGAGTACATATCAAATTGCCAAATACTTCATCCTATTCACAGAGAAATTCATACTCAGTTTTACTCTAGGTAATATAAGCTTTAATTTTTCCTGATATTTACTGTAGTCTGTGAGGATTTTGTAACCTTGTCTAGGATTACTCTTCAATTTGGCCAAAATAATTCTCTCTGATCTTTGACGGATTATCAGCAGTATTAATTAATTTCTTTATCAATCAAATCTAATCTCATTTTAAATACTATTGATAAGATTATATTTCATTATATTATTTCGTTTGATTCTTAGCTTACATAATTTCCTATTGATTTGCTTGAAGCTGATAACTACTTGGTGTTGCTACACGAAAGCGTTAGCTGCAAGGAGATGGTCATACCAAAATAGGCAGTGTGAGATTACACCTGTGAAATACATTATGATGTAAAAATATATACATTAAAATCAAAGGTCACTGCATAAAAAATATGTACACGAACATTGCCTCAGTGATGGCATAATACCAAAGAACTGTTCGAAAATGCTACAGAATTGTTAGCTAATAACAGCTGGTTATGCCACGTGAGACAAATGCGAAGAAAAATAACGTAAGGTTAAAATTTTGATACGTAGAATAACGAAAAGTTATTGTTAAAAAATATAATTACGCGTTATGCAAAGCAGGCTATTGACATTTTGGGCAGTTGGAGCCTGAGATGTGTGTAGAAGGTTGAACGCTCTCAGGATCAGGCGGTTTGATAAACGGTTTCAACCTGTCTATACTTACTGATGTCGGTGTAGCGCCTTGCATATTAATGAAGTATTTAGGTTGACTGAGCAAAATCGGGTAAGTACCGCGATACTTTGGTTGTAGTGTCATTGCAAACCAGTACGCTTTTGCAGCTGTGGAGCTGCGGGTGAACGAAGACTTCTTCTGCAGAAATGGGGCCAAGGGTAATGCCCCAGGCCCCGTCATCTATCAATCATAGCAAGAAGGTAGCTGATACCTTGAACCCTTGTCAGATGAACTATGTCAACGTGGACGATAGCTAGGCGAGAAGTAGTTCGGAAATGTTGCAACTTAGAACGAGTGTGACGTGTGATCTTATTTTTCTGGCAAATGGCACACTCGGAGACTAACCCATCGCTTAGCGTTCTGCCTAAATCTGTGACGCCAGAAACGATCTGTGAGAAGTCGGACAGTCGCTTGGCTTCCTGGGTGGTCTGGTCTGCAGAACTAGCTTGTTAGGCTGCGTACCCGTGGTAATAACTGGTAAGCCTTCCAAGAGGCGGCATGAATTGGTTGGGTGACGAGCTATTGATCTTGAATGTGAATGTCACCGCGCTGTTCCGTTTGCAGGAGGGATGGCGTTAGTTCAGGTTCACTGAATGTCACGGAATTGACAGTGAATGGCGACGGCGAAGGTGGTTGTAGCGTTACGTTTGGCTTGGAAAGGGCATCTGCAATGAAGTTTTGTTCGCCCTTGACGTGAAAGATGTCAAATTGCCATTCGCTTAAACGTGAAAGCTATCTTTCCAATGTGGCAGGGTACTTGGCAATAGATGAAGTTGCGTTTCGAAGTGCGATAACTTAAGGTGCACAATCTGTATAAACAACAAATCTGCTACTGTCAATGATGCTGATAAATTGGCGCACTGCGTCGTGGATGGCGAGTTCTCGACTGAAAGTGTCTTATCTCGTTTCTACTGATTGGAGTACGCGAGTAGAAACTGATAGGCTTCCGAATGCCATCGATCTCTTGTTCCAAAGTGGCTTCAATAGCGAATTCAGAAGCATCTGTCATGAGTAGAAATGGTCGTTGAAAATCTGGATGCATTAGCAATGTGTCATTTGCTAACGAGTTGATGGCGAGTCGAAGTAATTCCTCGTCTTCGGATGACCAAGTAATGATGGAATTCTTGCTAAGTCCTTTTTCGATTCCGCAGGTGCCTACACAAAGGATAAAGGAAGGAACTTGCGATAGTAGTTTAGTACTCCCAGAATTTTCTGCAACTCGCTAACAGTCTTCGGTGACTTGATATTCCTGATTGAATTCGCCTTTGACGGCAAAGGTTGAATACCTTGTGGCGTGATACGATGCCCTAAGAAGTCTACGGATGAAGTTGCAATCTGCGTCTTGTCACAGTTGATCTTGAGTCCGTGGTTGGATAAGCGTGACAGGACATTTCGTAGATGCTCGGATGAGATTCCAGATCTGGAAAAAATACCATAATGTCATCGAGATATGACATACAATAAGTGGCGTCGTCGCGAAGTATGTTGTCCATGAATCTTTGAAATGTCTGTGTAGCACACTTAAGTCCAAAATGCATGTAAATATATTCGAAAAGGACAAATGGAGTGATGACCGCAGAATTTTCAATATCTTCTTGCGCTACCGGAATGTCGTGGTAGGCTTTTCTTAGGTCAATCACTGAGAAGAAATTGTTGCCGTTGAATTTTTCAAGTAAGGTGTTAATATTGGGAATAGGATATGCATAAGAGTTTGTCACTGAATTTAACTTGCGGTAATCTCCGCAAGCTCTGTATGATCCGAATGATTTGGAGACTAAGTGCAGTGGTGACTTCCATGAGCTTTTCGATGGTCTGATGATTCCTTCTTCCAAAAGCCTTGAGAATTCCTCTTGGGCAGCTTTCAGTTTAGCAGGGGCCAGTGGTCGCTTCTGGAGTGCAATAGGTTGTCCTTCTGTGACGATATGGTGCATCGTGTTGGTGACTCGTAGCTCTGACTTGTTAAGATAAAAAAGCGACTTGTATTTTTGAAGAGCTGCTGATATCTCTGCTGAATGATGCACTGGGGTTGGTTGAATGACCTGCAACTCCAAACGCTCAAAGGCGAGTGTCCAAAAACCTTGCTCAAGTCCGGTGGAGGGGTCGATGATTTGTGATTGACAAGATCAACAATGAGCCGAGATTTCAGAAGGAAATCAAGGCCTTTCATATTGTGTGAGACCTTGGCAATGATGAAGTTGTGAGAAAATTCACGTTGTAGACTTATGTTGAGTGTGCGATACCGGCAGCCATAAGTACGTATGGGCTCGTCTGTAGCTATTGCGAGAAGAACGCCTAGCGGCATCTTGGCCATTGAATCACCCTTAACAACTGAAGACTGCTACACCTGTGTCTACGATGAAATCTTCGCCGGTTCTGAAATCAAGGAGGTGCAGAAGTTCGTTGGGCTGTTTTGCCGGGTCATGCAAACAAATAGGCTGGTGATTGCGACCGGCGTTGTCCGTTTGGCTCCCTATGTCAAAATTAGGCGTGGACGAAAAATGTCGACAGGGATGTCGGATTTTAAGTTATTTCTTGCTTGTGGCGCCGTTGTTGCCCTTGATGCGCAGTAGGTACGGTTTTCTACTTTCTGCACCATACGTTTCCCGATCCTGATGCACCACTGCGCCTGTGTTTTGTTTTCCTTCCGTCAACAGTGGAAATTGACACTCATTCGGAAATTCTTCGGAACGAGAGAGATAGACTTGGCATGAATAAAAAACTTCTGGTAATTATAGCACCAGTTCTTTGGGACATATCTGTTAAAGGATTGCGGGGATCTCGATCGCCGCCTATCGTTATAATGTGTTTTGGACGTAAAATTCGGTCAAGAATTCACCTGATTTAGCTTGGATTTCGCTATGGCCAATCCTTCTAGAACTTTAGCCATGTTTGCTACTGTCCTCTCTAAAGAGGAGAGTCTATCATCTTGCGGAGGCGGTCAAAAGCATGAGGAATTCAACTTAGGTTCCGAAACACTAAATTATAACTCACGTCTTTCAGATAAGTCATCTATAAAAAGAGTGTTGGGGAGCTGTCTGGCGAATAATTTTAGTGATTGTGGAAGATTTATAATAAAACCAACCTTAGCTTCGTGGTCAGAAATATTGTTTTTGTACAAACGTTGCCGTAATTCCCTTAAAAACTCAATGGGCCAAGGTTTGGCATGTCTAACTGCGCATATTTATTTATTATCTGTTCGGATTCTGTGGGACCCAGCAATGATTCTACTTTATTTTGTAGGCCCAAAATGGGATTGGATAGTTTCCTAATGGCCTCAAGCTTCCGATAAATCCGTCGCTGTGATTCAGCAGATATTTTAGCCAAAACCTTTGACAGTTTTTGATGACTGTCATAATCTTGAAACGGGGAGAAAGTAGAGTTTATGGGTATAAAGAATAGTTCGCTATCTCTATTCCAAACAGGAAAATCATTATCTAAATTTGGATCTGATATTCTAAGCTTACGAGATCTTAAAAGAATAAATTTATAAGCAAGATGAAAATGTATAAAAAGACTTTAAACGGAAAGCTTACCCACAAACGGCTTTCACATTGGAAACAAAATCTTCCGCTGTTGAATCTGGTGTGATGAGCACAGAACAAAGATGAAATTAGTTCTTTCGCAGATCTCCAAGATGTACAGTTTTGTACGTAGGAAAAAATTAATGAAGAGAACACCTTCCTTCAAAAAAATATTCCTTACAAAAATTTCCCAGATGACATCGACTTTAGAGAGATTCACAACCAGAGTAAAACCTATACATAAAAGTCAATTTACTGTAATCCCAAAAAAATGAAAAAGTGACAGTCTATTTTTATACATTAAGTTTGCTAATGACTCAAAAAACAGTACAGTACTCAGTATCCTAGCGCCGTCGCCAATTTTTTAAGCGCCCCAGCTTCAAATAAAAGCCGTACGACGTTACAAAGTCAGATAGGAACCAAAGATGTCTGAGTTGTACTGTTGGGGGCCCATATTAAGGCCGGAATTGCGTTTTCCGGCTAATGCCGAGAAAGTCAGTTAGTGTAGCAGTGTCTAGAAATGCTCTTAGTCACTTGAGACCAGCTCTGGTTGACTGGGTTGTTGTTCCTTCTGTTGTGGCGTTGACATCCGTGTTGAGTGACTAGGTGAGTAAGCTCGTTGAAGATCTGCAGTAACTGGCACACTAAAGGGATCAATTGTAGACGTTGCTCCGTCTCACTAGTTGTGTAACAACAAGATTGGCGTGACTGAAATTGCCAATGTGTGTGAAGTAGGTCCACAAATCAGCGTAGGTGACGGTAGCAGACAACACGCACACGGAGCGCACAGCAGAAGGCAAACGCGACAACTGACTTGCATGGAAAGTTCACCTTGCTTAAATAGCCTTGGTTGGGCAGCTCGCACGCCATTGGTTAACGAAAAATTTCGCTTTTCTCTCATTGGTGCCGAGTAAATTGAATTGAATTTAATTTACGCAACATGTTGGCGAATTTTTTTGTCGTTACAACATTTTGCGCAAATGAAAATCAAACTCAATGAGAAACCAGTGAAATTTTCCAATAACCAATGGCGTGCGAGCATCCGTTTTCAAAACTATTTAAGCATGGTGAATTTACCATGCTAGTCAGTTGTCGCGTTTGCTTTCTGCTGTGCGTTACATGTGAATGCTGTCTGTTACCGTCACCTACGCTGACATTTGGACTTACTTCACACACATTGGCAATTTCAATCACGCCAATCTTGTTGTTGCACAACTAGTGAGACGGAGAAACGACTACATTAGTTCCCTTCAGTGTGCTAGTTTCTGCAGATTTTCAACGAGCTTACTCAGCTAGTCACTCAACACGGATGTCAACGCCACAGCAGAAGGAACACCAACCCAGTCAACCAGTGCTGATCTCAAGTGACTAGGAGCATTACTAGACACTGCTATATTAACTGACTTTCTCGGCATTTGCCGGAGAACGTAATACCGGCCTTTATAAGGGCACCTAAAGTACTAACTCAGCTATCCTTGGCTCTAACTAACTTTGTAACGTCGTACGGCATTTACTTGAAGCTGGGGCGTTTATAATATAAACCGAAGCGAATAAATAGGAAACTATGTTAACTAAAAATTAAGCGAGATAATATAATGAAGTGTAATCTTATCAATAGTATTTAAAAAATGACGTTAGATATGATTGATAATGAAATTAATACATTACTGCTAATAATTCGTCAAAGATCAGACAAAATTATTTTAGCCAAACTGACGAGTAGTCCAAGATTAGGATAGAAAACCCCTTACAGATTACAGTAAATAAGCGGATAAATTAAATCTGATATTACCTGTGGATTAAACGGAGTATGAATTTCTCTGTGAATTGGATGAAGTATTTGCCAATTTGATACGTAATCCACAGAATGAAAGCGATCTTATAGATCTATCTGAGCCTTTGGGTGACCAGGAACCAGGACTTTTTATCGATCGTGATGCATTGATTAAATTAATGTTTAAAAATAAAAAAGATCACTTTGTTATTTCGATTGAAAACCTACTTCAATCAACTTTACCTTTTATAATAGAGCTCTGCAATTCTATAAATAGGATTTTGAAGAATGGGAAATTACGAATCGATATTGTAACGATAGTAGCTAAACCATTGCGAAAGGTAGGTAAGCCAACGTGCGCCAGGGATTATAGACTAATCTCTATTATCCCTTCATTTTTGAAGATAATAGAACGATTGATATTAGATCATTTAGAATTTATGTTGCCGGTTGATTTTGATACAAGTCAGCATGGCTTTACGAAAGATAGATCGATGATAACTAACATGCTTTCTATGTAGAAACATGTAATTACACTAGATGAAAAATAGTTAGATGCAGTAATTTTATTTATAGATATCTCAGAATCTTTTGAAGCTATTTTGAAAGCGATTAATTTTATGAATATTGATCCGAATAATTTTAGATAACTTAGACACTATTTATAAAATCGAAGAATGAGTATTCAAGTAAATGATTTGATATCAAAATCTAACAAGTGGAATTCTACAAGGATCAAGTTTGGGACCAATTTTATTTCAAATCTTATTTGCAAATTTGGAAACTAAGATCCTTAACGGTCGACTTTGCAAATTTGCTGATGATTTAAAAAAATTCTTTCCAATTGATCCAAAAAATGTCGACTTCTCCAAAATAATGTGTTGTGATTAATGATGTTTTTGAAATTAAATTTCTGCACGAAATTAAGGATTAAGGCATAGTTATTCAATGTTCCCCTTCTGCTGAAAGACATATTGAAAGGGCAGTTAGCAGTGCTAAGAACAGATGGGCAAAAATAAATAGAAATATCTTATCGAACGATATAAAATAACAAATTTATATAATTTGGATTAGACGGATACTTGGAATCCATTAAAAAAGTGATTGTCAAATAAGCTAGAAGCTGCATAAAGAAAAGTTGTGAAACAAGTTAGCCCTACCTCCTGCACTATTTACGCTACTTGATTACAGTTTGTATAACTGAAAAGTTTATGGTTTCAAAGAATTGCTATTGCATAAAATTTTTCCATTTGAATCGGTTGACTGGAGCCTAAATAAATCCAATAAGAAAGATTCATGAAGTTGAAATTAGATCTGGACATTTGGCGATATCTTCTCCTTTGGTGCGGAATGTTGCGTGGAAGTTATTCTCTTTTTAGAAAATTAACAAAATTTACAATCAATTAAAAAAGGGCTTAGAGTGTTAAGACCCTAACCTAATGTCAGTCTAGAAGCTCCATAGATGCAGATCGCTTGAAGTCCTAATATTCACAGTAGAGTCTGATAGGCTTATATTACTATATGTGTCACCTAGGTTCAAGTCCGCAATGTCCTGCACTAACCTACTTGTGTCCTCAAATTTAATATCGGTCTCCATGTCTAAATGGTATAACAATTAAATCGACGCTTAATGTTAGGCAATCGGAATGCGAAAGTAGGATCGTATTACTCTCGAACAAATAATCTGGAAAGAGATATACATAAACAACAGAATGAATCAAATTACCTAATTAAGCGAACATTAGTTTAGCGCAGGTGGTGGTAACAATTATTATAATCAAGGTTACGGTCTTGATAAACACCTGACCCATTAATTACTTACATATGTCAGTATAAACTAAAATTTGCCTTTTCACCACTATACAATTCTTAGTTTATACTGGCTGCTCTCTAATAATAATAGATCAAAATGTTATATCAAAACCTATATGATATAATAATCAAAATACCTGTTCCAGAGCGTCTCCTTTCAATATTATATTATATTAGAACAAAGAAAATTGATGGAGTAATATATTTGATGAGATGAATTTGTTTACTAGAGAAAACTGTAAAAATGCAGCAGACCAAAACATACAAGACCAGTCAAGGAGCGAGACACTCGAAAAACTGAAAATGGCGCACAATTCAAAGTCAAGTATTTAGATAAAGAATGTTCTGGAAAATAAACAGAAAAATTTCTTTTTAAATAAAATTCGTTACAATCAGCCATGGTGGTTTAAATTTATCAGTCAATGTTATTTTACATAAGACGGAGGATTTAACTTCCTCCACATACACCACCTTCTCAAAAAAAGACGGCTTGTAATAGACGTAATCATAGTTCTTCGGCTGACGTGGCACTCTTCCAGAACGAGTTGTGCATAATCTCGCCCGGTGCAGTTTTTACTAGTTCTTTAAAATCATCTGGTATCGACAAATAGTTTTCATGCTGTGAATTAGTAGAATAAGATTTTTCTATATTAGACAACGCGTCTTCTGAATTCTGCATTTCATTATGTGCCTGTATGGTAGGATTGCACACATCAGATTCGCCCATAGAACGGTCATTCGACGCATCTGTTAATTCAGTGATACTGTCGATCCAGATAAACTGGGGAATGCAACGATCCAACGTAACACAATCCTCAATGCCATTTATTTCTATGATGACATTCTTGTCAGTCATCCTCTTGACCTTGTATGGTCCTTTATAAAATGGTGTTAGGCAGTTCTTCCTATTTTCATTAGTTATATACACATGCGAAGCCGATCTTAGATCAGAGGACACATAGCATTTGGTTTTAGCTTTTCTAGTCTTGGTCGGAGCTAAACGACACATCTTATCTCTAAGTGCTCCTACGAACCAATCTACATAACTAGAAGCCCAATCAAGACTACTTGGAGTTTCTATTAGAAGATCTCTAGGCAACCTTAATGGTTCTCCATAAACCAATTCTGCTATGGAAGTTCCTAATTGTGCCCTATATCTGTTGCGCATGGCGAGTAGTACTATAGGAAGATCGTGTATCCAGCTTGTTCCAATAGTACACCTTAATGCAGCTTTCAGTTCACGATGTAGCCTTTCTACCATCCCATTTGCTTTTGGGTTATACGCCATAGTATGTATTACAGTGGTTCCCGTGATGTTGAGGGATCTTACGAAAAGCTCGGACATAAATTGACTACCGCGATCATTAGTGACATTTTCCGGAACACCATAACGCGATATCCAATTATGTAGAAACGCGAACAAGACTTCTTGCGCTATCATAACTTTTAAAATCGCCACTTAAAATTGACAACTAAATCTATCTGTTTCAATGCCGCGTTTTGCGTACGCGGGTAATAGTTGTACACGGGCAGTTACACAAAGATCTGATTCCTCACACTTTCTGATTTTGTTTTGTCTTTGATCGGGTTGAATTCTTCTTTTTTCAACTGAAAATCAGCCATGTTGGTTTAAATTTATCAGTCAATGTTATTTTAACTTCCTCCACAGAGGAACGCCTTCATCTATAATGCCTTTTAAATTTTTATGTACTGAACTAGAAAAAATCTACAATCGAGCTGATATTTTTAATTTTGATTCTCAGGTTTGAATAAAAGACAAGGATAAATGTGATCAGCAACAAATCTTCTTGAGTTTTTTCTACGTTCTGTATTATTAAGATTGAAATGTTATGCAACATATCATCATGTTAGTCAAAAATACATACAATCAATTGCTGGTCATGGTTCTCATTTTTTGCATAATGTTACACTCGATTTATAGCTTAATTTTTACTATTTCAATGATGAATCTATTAGTCTTTATATAGTCCATTATTGTGCAAATGCGAGTAATTATTAAGAACGTTTTTCCTTTATCATTGTAACATGCGGCTCCACGTTACAACCCAACGATGTTCAAGTTCGACGAATATACTTCTCTTTAAGGTCACATAGGCTAATTCTGGTTTTACACAATATTTCTCGTAACTGTGATTTTAACAACAATCTCTATTTGTTTCAAGCAGTTTTAATTGAGATTTCTTGAACTGAAAATTTAATTGTAATTACTAGGGTTTTGTTTAATAATTATACACACCCGATTTGTGATTTAATCTGAAGTCCATCTCGTCATTTTTTTAACTGTGCCAAACTGGAATACTGTGGAAACCGATTTGTGATTTTGTGAAAGCACATTATATTTTTGACTGTTTCAGACTGATAAACTGTGCACGCCAAATTGTGGTTTTGTGATTTAGTCAGTTTTCTGCGTGCTTCGAAGCACATCCCGTTAGTTGAAAATGTGGAAGCATTTTTGGGTAAGCGTTTTGTTTCACATCTTTTTATACATTATATTTTTTTAATAAATTTATGCTTTTAAGATCCCGTAAGATTGTTAGAATGTCAGGTCCAATTTTAGATATTGATGTTCCTGTATAGGATGGAGATTGTGAGTTATTTTTTGTGCGCGTAGACTCCGATTTCACCCCGTTTCCAGATTATGACAGTCATAAAAAACTGTCAAAGATTTTCGCTAAACTACCGTCAAAAATTCAACGACGGATATATCTGAAGCTTGAGGCAATTAGGAAACCACCTAATCTCATTTCGGGACTCAAAATTGTAGTAGAATTCTTGCTGGGCCCCACTGAAACTGAGCAGATTATAAATAAATATGCGCAGTTAGACATGAAAAACCTTGGCCTCATTAAGATTTTAAGGGAATTGCGGAAACGTTGGTATAAAACCAATATTTCTGATCATGAGGCTAAGTTGTTTTTCGTAACAATCTTTCCCAGTCATTCAAATTGTTTGCTAGACTGCTCTACAACTCTCTCTTAATAGATGACTTATCAGAGAGATGCGTGATAGAATTTAGAGTTTGGGAACCAAAATTAAATTCGTCATGCTATTGTCCTTCCCCACAGGATGATAGGAACACCCCTTTAGAGAGAACAATAACGAACATGGCTAAAGTTCTAGAAGGGTTAGCCATAGGGAAATCCCAACTGAATCATGTGAGCGCACAACCCATATTTCCACAAAAACATGAAATAACAGTGGAAGGCGATCTAGATCCCCACAATCTTTTAATAGATAGGCCCCAAAAGTTTTTTTATGTCGAGCTTTTCTCTGCCGTTCGGAAGAATTTCCGAATGAATGCCGATTTCCACAGTTGACGGGAAAGGCCACAGAAAACAGACGCAGAAGAGCATCAGGATCGGGAAACGTATGGCGCAGAAATTAGAATACCGTACTTTCCGCGCATTAACGGCATCAACAGCGGTATTAGGAAGCAATCACTTAGAATCTGACATGAATATGTCACAGAGACAGCCAAACTGACAATGTCAATCGCAATGACCAGCCTACTTGTTTATATGACCTCACCAAACAGCCCAAAGAACTTCTGCGTCTACTTGATTTCAGAACTGGCGAAGAATTCATCGTAGACACAGGTGCAGCAGTCTCAGTTCACAAGGATGATTCAATGGCCAAGATGTCTTTATGCGTTTTACTTGCAACAGCTACAGGGCAGCTCATACCTTCTTATGTCTGCCGCCATCGCACACTGAACATTGGTTTACGGCGTGAATTCATTCACAACTTCATCGTCGCCAAGGCCTCCCACAATATAATAAATCTTGATTTCCTTTTGAAATTTGGGTTCGTTGTTGATATTGCCAATCAAAAGATCACCGATCCCTCCACCGCACTTGAGCAAAGTTTTGGAACACTTGCCTCCAAGCGTGTGTAGATACAGACCATTCAGCCAATTCCAGTGCATCATTAAGCATAGATATCAGAAACCATTTGAGAACACAAGTCGCTTTTTGATCTCAGCGAGTCAGAGCTAAGAGTTTACAACACGATGCACCATATCGTCACAGGAGGACAACCTATTGCATTTCAGAAGCTACCGCTGGGCCATGCTAAACAGAAATCTGCCCAAGAGGAATTTCCAAGACTATTGGAAGAAGCAATCATTAGAACATCGAAAAGTTCATGGGTGTAACCACTGCACTTAAACTCCAAATCAAACGGATCGTACAGAACCTGTAGAGATTACCGCAAGTTGAATTCAGTGACCAAATCTGATGCATATCCTATTCGCAATATTAACAACTTACTTGAAAAAAGCAACAATTTCTTTTCAGTGATAGATCTCAGACAAGCCTACCACACTATCCTGGTAGCACCAGAAGTTATTGGAAAGAATGCGGTCATCACTCAATTTGGTCTTCTCGAATATCTTTGCATGACTTTTGGACTCTAATGTGCTACACAGACATTTCAAAGATTCATGGACAACATACTTCGCGACGACAACGCTTACTCTATGTAATATCTCGATGACATAATGGTTTTCAATCCAGACTAATAATCTCATGCCAAGCATTTACGAAATTTTCTCTCACACTTATCCATCCACGGACTCAAGATCAACTGTGGCAAGATGCAGATTGCTATTGCAACCGTGGACTTCCTAATGCATCGTATAACGCCACAAGGTATTCAAACTTTGCCTTGAGAGGCGAAATCAATCAGGAATATGAAGCCACCGAAGACTGTCAGTGAGTTGCAGAAATTTTTGGGAAACATAAACTAATATCGCAAGTTCCTTCCATGCCTTTCAAGACAACTTTATCCTTCGTGTAGGCACCTTTGGAATCAAAAAATGATTTAGCTAGAAATCTATCATTTCTTGGTTATCCGAAGACGAGGAACTACATCGACTCGCCATCAACTCGTTATCAAATACTACAACTCTAACGCATCCAGATTTTTAACGACCTTTTCTACTCACAACAGATGCTTCTGAGTTTGTTATTTGAGCTACGTTGGAACAGGAGATCGACGGAGTTTGGAATCCTATCAGTTTTTATTCGCGTACTCTCCAATCAGATGAAACAAGATACGACACTTTCGGTCGATAAATCCTCGCCTTCCACGACGCAGTGCGCCATTTTATCAGAATCACTGGCAGCAGCAGATTTGTTTTCACAAATCATGCTTCATAACTTAGCACATTTTGAAACGGGACTTCAACTGTCGCCAAGTACACTACCAGATAGGAAAAATAGCTGTCTCGTTTGAGTGAATAGCAATTGGACATCTTTCATGTCAAGTGCGAACAAAACTTTATTGCAGACACACTTTCCAGGCAAGATGTCTCGCTACAACCACTTTTGCCATCGAAATTCACAGTTAATTCCGTGACATCCATGGAACCTGCACTAAAGCCATCCACTCCTGCCAGCCTTTAAAAGAAAAGCGTGGCGGTGACACGCACATTCAAAGATCGGCAGCCGTCACTCCACCAAGTTCTTATTTTAGTCTGGGAGTTTGCCTATTTGTCTACATCACGCGGCCCAACCTAAACGGTTCGTTTGTTAAGCCTTCAGAAAAACGTTTTTGACGTAATTCACTCAATTTGTCACCCAGGAAACAACATGATTGTCCGACGTCTTACAGATCGTTACCTGGGTCAGACTCAAGTTGGAACGTTAACGATGGTCTCCAATTGCTGGTTTTGTGCGAAAAAAAACAAGATTTCCACGACTCGTTCTAAGTTTCTAAATTTCCGAACAACCACGCTAGCCGCTCGTCCATCGACGCGGACTTCATCTGACAAAGAGTTCGGGTTTCATTACCTTCTAATTTGGTTGATGGTTACGGAGGTGGATTCGTTACGTAGCTTCGGTACTCCATTTCTGCAGACTAAGTCACTAACGGTTTATCTCAACGTAGATAACACATTGTGAATTGTTTGTAGGGTCATCGTATTAAGGCTTTTGCTCCCTCAGCGGATCATTTTAAACAACCTTCCGGGTTCGAGTTCTTTCTTATCGAACCAGCTGCGTACCATCTACAATTTAACTGTATGGTGAAGATAACGGGACTTCAAAAGCTTTCAGCTCTGGTGCGCTGATGTGTGATTCACCGCGAATTTCTAAAACTTGCAGTTCATGCGTCGTTTTGGCGCTGCTTTCCTGAAGATGGCTTTGAAATTGTGCATTTAAATACCTCGCTTTGATATGGATCCCCGCCTGCCTAGTCAGCTCCACGATCTCTATCAGGGCGGATAAACCCACAATACGAAGCTACTACCTCGACATTATTACAGGTAGCATTTCAGGCGGCAGCAGGACTTCATCACTTGTCCAGTCTTCGTTCACTGCATTATTTTACTGGGGAATGCTGTTCGAAAACGACGCTGCTGTTGAACCATAAAAATAAAGTATCGCGTGCACCCCAGTCGATTTGCTCAGACAGCCGAAATATTTCATTAACAAACGAGTTGCAACACCTGTCAGAAAGCATAGGCAGGTTGAAACAGTTTATCGAACCCTCTGATCGCTGAGACATACAATGTTTTCTCACGACGCGTCTCAGGCTCTATCGACGCCAATCTCAACCTAACACAGCAGAATTGCTTTGCGCGCGCCTTTAAATGATAATATTTTTAACATTAATTTTTCGTGCTTCCATATCGTGTTTTTGTTTGCCTGTGCGTCTATGTCACAACGTGACCTCTGGATCCCACATGATTTCAATACTTTTTCACTCATTTGTCCTATTCACAATATCATTGTTCTTAGCTAAATTGGGTAGCATTTTTGAACAATTCTTTTTGAACGTCATATGCTCTACGGCAATGTTCGATGCGTTTTGTATTATTTACTGGTTTTCATGTATATATTTTTACATTGTAGCGTACTTGTGTTTTTACACCAGACTCTGGTGCCTATTTTGGTATGACCGAGCTGCCATAGCTAACGCGCATTTTGTAACACTAAGCAGTCATCCAGTTCATATAATGGTACCGGCCACTTTCGAGCATATCTCGATTAATCCAGTGCTTTCGGTGATCATCTGGATATCATGACCTCAATAAAGACAAGTGACATTTGAATGGAATTACATACTTTTATTAGCTGGTGAATTTTACAACGAATATTCTTTTATTTTAATTATTCGTTTATTTTCTAGAACAATTCTTTGTTTAAATACTTGATAGTTAATATACTTTTGAATTGTGCGTAATTTCGGTTTGATAATCTGTTTCCTGACATTTACAATTTTCTTATGACTGTACTTGTTTCTTTCTACTTTTCGGTTTCATTTCTTTCGGTTTAATATATACCTGCTATCATTTGTGATTTGAATTATACCTGTATTCTAAGAAGTTGGACAGTTAATTTTAATAATTATTGTTTTTTGCGTTTTATTTCTTTCTGAATTTATTTTTATCAGTTATTCTTTACACGTAGTACACATTCCGTTGCTAACTTTAAGTTATCGAATATATATTTGGATAAAGATTTAACGAACTAATTTTGGTTTGAGGACTACAAAAACAGCGAGTTCGCTCATGGTTATAGAGCATGAACTTCAGCAGATGTGAACAGTCGCAACATAGTCTAATATGTATATTAGAGACTTAAAAACGACTTAATCTTTGGGTTTAAACACAAATAGGAGGTTATATCTGCAGAATATGATATAGTCCAAATGGTATTCCTTTACTACCGTATAAATCCGGATACTTAAATGATATTCGGCATCAGATTAACAAGCCCTATAGGAAGAATTTTGCACAACTATGGTGAAATTACGTGGAATTTCAGAGACATGGAAAACTTATGTTGCTCAAGACATATGGATGAAAAAGCAATATAATGCATTTGAGTTATAATGTACCACATTTTAGACATTATTTAGACGGTCATCATTTCGTGTAAATAGACCTTGCAATAGTGATGCAGCATCAACCCATTGGCATCATGAGATAATTACTCTCTGGGATGATTACTGGAAATTACCTGGCGAGTTGCACATTTAACATGCTCTCGCTAACGACGACTCAAACTCAACGTTTCATTTAACTTTTGCGAAATATGATCGATGATTATCGCGAGATCAAAATCGGATCGTCGAAGAATCAGGTGACTACAACAATTGTTCAGTCATCAAGGAGTTGCGGGTCAGTTCTTTTGCGCTGGGTATACAAAGATCAAGGGTGTAGCGCAATGCTGAAGACAATCGTAAATTGGTGGTTATGCGAAACATCCAGAGATCAATCACGATCATATGTGCTGTTGAAGTTTTGTTAAAATTGACCCATTTCATTTGAGTACTATGAGCATTCATGCATAAAGCCACCATTCGATTAGTTAACAAGATTTTCTCTATTTTCCTATACAAACATACAGGTATGAGTAGGACAATGAAACAATCAAACGTGTAAGTACGGCGACATACCAGAACCGAGATACTGGAAGATATTGTGGATAACCTTTGGATGGTTTCGAACGTATGTACATGGACATTGTCGGGATGCTTGAGTCAACGGTGAAATATTTGCTAAAAATGAAGATCGTTTTGGTTTATGTTGAGTAGCAATTTTAAAGGATACGACGGCACCAAGAAGTCTTGTTTGCGTTCATATGATGGATATTGCGTTATGGTGTTTCGGAAAAAAGTCACCAGTGATCGCGGTGAGTCAATTTATATCAAACTTTACTCGTAAGGATCTATAAATACTCCATGGGAAAAAATGTAATGCATACTAGCATACAATAATGTTTGAATGGATTGACGCATCGTGTACTGAAAGCTGCGTAAAGGTGTACTAGCAAAACAATCTAGATACACAATCTTTCTTTAGTAATACTTGCCAGGCACAACAAATTTAGGGCTCAATTAGAGACTTTAAGCAAGCAGATTTACGGGTATATAAGAATATGAAATTTACTGGGATCTTCTAAAAGACAAGTAATTCTTGATTGGGCTACTATTTATAGATTGGTTTGTGGAGCACTTAGAGATAAGATGTGTCGTTTAACTCGGCATTAGAACTAGAAAAGTAAAACCTGGAGAGAAATGATGTCCTCATCAAGCTAAAATAACGAAAATGGAAAAACTGCCTGATACCATTCTACAAAGGACCATATAAGGTCAATACGATGACTGACAAAAATGTTGTCATAGAGGTAAATGACATGGATGATTGTGTTACTTTGGATCGTTGTATTCCCCAGTTTATCTAGATTGATGATAAGACGGAATTACCAGATGAGTTGAATGACCATCGTTCCATGGACGAATCTGTTGTATGCAATCCAATCACGCAGGCACATAATTCAAAGCAGCAACTTTCACAGGACGCGTTGTTGAACACATCGACATCCTGTTCTGAACATAAAGATAGCTAAACGTTCCGTCAACGTCGAACAGAATATGGTGCCTGATGACAAACTTTGGGGCTGGCATTGTGAAGTAGAGGCTGCATTATGAACAACTCATTCAGGAACAGTAAAACGTCAGCCGAAATACAATGATTACGTCTATTGTTAACCGTGCTTTTTTTAGAAGGTTCTGTATATAGAGGAAGATATTTCCTCCGACAAAATTAAAGTGAAATTTATTGATAAATTTAGACCACCGTGTCTGATTGAAACGAATATTATTTAAAATTAAATTATTCGTTTATTTCCTATAACATTCTTTGTTTAAATACTTCACAGTTAATATACTTTTGAATTGTGCGTAATTTCAGTTTTTGGTAATCTGTACCTGACTGGCCTGATTTTGCTTACAAAGCTGCGTTTGTTTCTTTTCTCTACTTTTCGGTTAACATATACTCGATTTTCACAATATACACCTGCTATCATTTTGTATTTTGAATCGTACATATTGGGGACGTTCTGGAACAGGTAATTTAATAATTCTGTTCTTCGAGTCTTTTTTCGTTTCAGATTATTTGATCGAGTGTATTGCTACGTAAGAAGTACACATGCCGTTGCTTAACACTAAGTTATCAAATATATCTTTAAATTCGATCACCATGGAAGCTAATCTTAAGTTTGAGGACACAAGCAAGTTAACTCAAGATGTAGTAGGCATAAACTTAGTAGATGTGAACGAGAATTCTTGCTTATTAGACTCAAATGGATATATTAAGACTGAAAACGACTAGGGGTTCTCATTTACTAATAGGGTTGGAGCCTCTGAATCACAACATCGAGCACACAATAGCTCCTTTGGTCGAATTCAAACACACTGACGGGGATCCAGCCTTCTCAGGTTTCAACTTAAACCTGACAACTTCAGTGGCATTCTTCCTTGAACTCCTCACGCTGCGGCTCTCCAAACCTTACACTGCTCTATTTTGCCTCACGCGGTATGACCGGCCACTACAGCTAACACCTATTTCGGCAATTACATTTGTTGAAGCAACTTACAAGCATACTTCAGCCCAGGATTTACGTTACATTTTGAAAATAGCTATGGGCATAATAATAACCAGTTTCTTAACTGGGTTCAAACTCTGCCCTACATTTCTTATCAAGCCTCGCCGAGAGGAATATTTTTCTTTTTTCAGAGAGGAATGTGATGTAACGACTCAAAAACATTTCGCCAACATATTGACTAAAGGTAATTCAAATTTAATTTACGCGGCACCTCTACGTGCGCCAGTCACCACGTGTTGTCACAAATCTTCAACAAGAAAATTCTAAGCCTTCACACAGCTACTCGCCTTCTAATTTCAACGACACAACGTAGGAACACCAGCCAGTCAACCAGAGCTGGCCTCAAGTGATTAGGAGTACTTCTAGACACTGTTACATCACATAACTTTCTCGGCATTTCCCGGAGAACGCAATGCCAGTCCTAATAAGGGCCACCAACAGTATTTATTCTCAGCCTCTACTGCACCTAAACTTGTTTGTAACGTCGAACGGCATTTACTTGAAACTGGAGCGTTTACAACACTGATATCCTGTCTAAATTTAAATTCTCATTTAAATATCTGTGTCTAAACCACATATATATTAATGTATATTTAGAATTGCATGTAAGCAACAACATGGATTCATTTGATTTACCTTGGTTATATTATATATCAGCAATGAGTTTATTTATTTATTATTTACTTATTTATATATATTTATGCCCATATCTTATATACTTGAATATCTATTTATGTATATGCCTACACACCATATCTTATGCATATATAGATAATCATATAAGTAACCATGTTGGTTCTTTCCTTATCTTTTATATTTATCTATCCATACATTATATGTTTTTACACATATATAAACTACATATAATATTCATATCATATAAGCAACTATATGAGTCACCCAATTAATAAATTATAACAGACAAAACAGATATGTTAATATTTAAATATATATCTTTGCTGTCTATGTACTTATATGTACATATATAAGAAAAAATTGGTTTTTTTAACTTGAAGTTCCTACTATTCACCCTAAGTATAAAATATATCTAATTTACATATATAATTATTTATACTTATATTTTATATGAATAACTAAATTTCCACACATATACACGTCGACACGCATATATATATATATATATATATATATATATATATATATATATATATATATATATATATACATATATATATATATATATATATAAATTAATTAATATGTGTAAATTTGTTTTATTAAATCGATGCTCGTTGTGCGAACAAAATTCAATATATAATTGAGTAAAAATAAGGTATGTGTGGTACATTTAATATGGCTTCTGATGGGTTGGAAACGTTGATTCTGGGACTGACTTCTGAAATGAATAATTTAACTGCAGAATTAGGCATAATTAAATCTAGTCTGGACGATACGCTAATAATAAACACAGACGACATACATGTACGTGGACCATCCAACATAGGTGGACATAACAATGGCGACCGCGCCAAAGAGGAATCAGGAGGAAATATGCCGGCGTTTTCAGCCGAATCGACGAGTTATTTCAGACCGTCATCAGAGTTTAAGTCGATGCTGGCACCACTAGATGTGGAAAGGCCACAGTTGTGGTTCGAAAAATTTGAAGCATCAGTTCGAGCCCAAGAATTTACATTAGAAGCACCTATTGTGCGTGTGGCTGTCCAGGAATTAGTGGACCGGACAGTAACAGTCCAATTGGAATTGCTGGTTGATCTCACGTATGAAGAGTACAAAAGACGCGTTGTGGATCATTTCCGGGCCAGGCCTCAGGAAGTGTTCTCAGAATTATACAGCCTGAAACCATTAATGGGTGAGATGCCCATGGTTACCATGGCACGTATGAAGCGGTGGTTCTCGAAGCTTACCGAGTCTTTACCCGGCTTGCAACCACATAAGGCCATCATGTTCATGCTGCTGGATCCTACTAGATACGGTGCAATATCCAGCGCCCAGGGAGGCCTGAAAGAGAGACTTCAGGCTCTTCAAAGTTCGGCCATGATGACAACGAAAGTGGCAGCTGCATCTCCACGCAAGGGTCCAGTTTCAACATCTGGCAGGAGCAACGTACCGTACTGGAATTCTTCGCGGCATAATAATCAATTCCGCGACAGAAGGCAGCAGCCAGTGGCCTGGAAGCAAAGTCAGTATATAAGGACTCCAGCACCGACGAATACGGCGTATAAGCGTCAGCAAAACCAATGTACTGCTCCTCGAGAACGGCCAGTTCAGTGGGGAAACAGGGTTCACAATCTCACAAATAAAGGTGGGCGAGAGCAGGGCACAAATATTAATCCTTTGGTGGCTCCGACGGGTAGATCGAATGAAGACCAGCAGAACAAACAAAAAGTGGTCCGAACCAGATGGCCTTTGAAGAAAAGGAAGTGTGGGAAACATTGCCAAATGTAAGAATTTTCATTAAAGTTAAATTTTTAGAACTCTTCAACGGACAGCCAGTAATAATGCAATTGGATACTGGAGCTGATGTGTCGGTAGTACCATTGACTTGGCCATTGAACAATGTAAAACCTACGAGAGCAAGTTTATGTCAGGCATTGGGCGCATCGATGGTGGCTGTGGGCCAGTGGGATACGAAGTTTTTAATAAATGAAAATGTCTATCATATGTCTTTTGTTGTTTCAAATACGCAAACGCCCTTATGGGGACTTGATTTCATTAGAAAATGGGTTAAGACGATAGACTGTCTAAATAAAGGTGTATGCATATCGAGGCCTCAGAGAATAAGTTCAATAACGTCTATATGTACCTCTAAGATGCAGGAATAGACCACTTGTCTGCCTGGGTGGTGGAAGAATCTTTGAAACCAATACAACATTATATTCCAACTGCCTGATTGCAGCGAATGGCAAGGGCCGACGGTTGACCAGTTTAAGCTATGGCTAGAACTAAATGAAGGTTACGAACCACCAAAAGTATATGGTGCTCCTCCAAATAAATTAGCAGCAGCGACTCGAGCAACCCAAGAAATGATAGAAGCCGGCGTTCTTGAACCGTCATCATCTGTTTTTCGTGCTCCGATGGTTTACGTTACGAAAAAGGATGGTTCGCTCCGACCGGCGGCTGATTTTAGGCAATTGAACTCTGTAACTAAATCGGACCCCGTATCCCATGCCGGCTCTGCGTGATCTGTTCTTACAGCTAGCGGGAGGCAAATGGTTTGCCGAAAGTGTTCCAAAGAATGATGGACTCGTTCGTGTCTGACTTAACTTGTACAACAGCTTACGTAGACGATGTTATTATATGGGCCACCACTGAACACGAATTACGTGTTAGGCTGCAGAAGATGTTGGCCAAAGCTGTAGAATGGCGATCACACTTTAATCCAGAAAAGGTTCAGATAGGTCAAGAAGTGCGGTTCTTGGGGCACTTAGTCTCAGCGGACGGATGCATGCCGTTAGATTCGAATGTACAACCTATCAGGGATTATCCGGTGCCTACTACTAGAAAACAATTGCGCCGGTTTATTGGTATGGTGAATTTCTATAGACCATACCTCGCAGGGATGGCGGTTACGCAACAGCCCTTATCTCAGTTAACTAGTGCCAAGATACCATTTCGTTGGACGGAGGAGACTCAACAAGCGTTTGTGCTATGCAAGCAGAAATAAGTAGAGGCAACTATTTTGACTTTCCCGGTAGGTAATATGTCAATTGTTACAGACGCGTCAGATATTGGGATAGGAGCGGTGTTACACGCTGACGGACGTCCTGCGCAATGTAAAAGTCGCACACTCACTAAGGTGGAACAGAACTATACCGTCACAAAAAATGAATTACTTGCCGTACATTAGGCGCTACGGAAGTTTAGATATTTTTTCATTGGGGGACACGTAGACGTCTTTACCGACCACAAAGCGCTAGTGCATTGGAGATCACTATGTATTGAGAAGAAACGAGTACATCGAGCCATTGAAGAACTGGAGGAATACGATATATCAATTCATCATAGAGCAGGAATCGAGAATGCGGCAGCCGATGCGCTAAGCAGAATTTCCGCTCTGCGGGTTTCGCCGCTTATAAAAGTCTCTGAAGAACAGGGAAGAGATGCCACGTGTCAGGAAATAGTCAATCAATTAAAAAACGGCACAGTGGTGTCTGCACCATATAAAACGTTGAGTCTACAGAACGGCCTGTTGGTGCGGAAAGAAGGACAAACAGTGCAATGGTTTGTGCCAGAATCTATAAGAACAGAATTAATGGCCTTTTGGCATGAAACGTTGGGACATCCCGGCGCTGGGCGGCTCATTGAGACATTGCAGTCACGATTGTATTGGCCTGGCATGTCCAAAGAAATTCGTAGCTATTGTCAACAGTGCACTACATGCCAACGTTGTAAACCACAAAAACGAGAAAAAGTCACTCCGATTGCTTTCAATGCCACTGCACGGAACGAGTTTCTGCATATCGACCTGGTAGGTCCACTGCCAGTAGCTCGCGGTGGCGTGTCCTATGTGTTTTCCATGGTCGATAAGTTTACCCGATGGGTTGAGTTTGTACCACTGAAGAAGATCACAACAGAAAAGATTATAACGTGCTTAGAAGAGCGATGGCTCAGTCGATTCGGTGCACCACAAGTTATTGTTACCGATCAAGGCGCACAGTTTGAGTCGAAAGAATTTAATCAGTGGTGCAAAGACCTTGACATAAAGCATTCCCGCACAGCCACTTATCACCCGCAAACCAATGCGACAGCTGAGCGCGCACATAGGACGATGAAAGAGGTACTGCGATGTTGGTAACACGAGAGCCCGGGAACGCGGAGAGACAAATTACATTTGGTCGAGCGGGCCATGCGCTTTACAGTCTCAACAGCTACAGGATTCGCTCCAACTACCATGGTCTATGGAGGACACATAAGACTGCCAGTTGAACCTGTAATCCAAGGACCCCATGAGCGTTGCACCATAGCGGATATTCAGGGGCGACCAAAACAGTTAACTGAATATGTTTGCGCCACACAGTGACAAGGCTATGCAAGGCAACCGACACGCACTCGCCTAAAGGTCGGCGACTATGTCATGGTCGCGAAGGTCGAGCCCATGGCACTGCAGGCTGTCAATGATGGCTGTATTGCGTGGAGAGGGTGGACTCAGAGCACAATACTGTTTTTGTTAGCATGCCCGATGGACCACGAGCTGTTGCACTTGATCGTTTAAGCAGAGTGCCAAAGCCGATTCCTGAGGAGGAAGTTGTGGCAATAGCCACCTTGAAGTGAAATAATGAACAAAGGGTCTTATCTAGGGCAGACATTATTTCAACAGAAATTCCTCGCAGAAGCGCCCATATAAGAATGAAGCAGTCAGCCCAATGATAAAAGTAGACTTCGAGCCGAAGTGAACATAAATTAATTAATATGTGTAAATTTGTTTTTATTAAATCGATGCTCGTTGTGCGAGCAAAACTCTATATATAAGTGAGTAAAAATAAAGCATGTGTGGTACATTTAATATGGCTTCTGATGGGTTGGAAACGTTGATTCAGGGACTGACTTCTCAAATGAATAATTAAGTCTCGTCTGGACGATACGCTAATAATAAACACAGACGACATACATGTACGTGGACCATCCAACATAGGTGGACATAATAATATATATATATATATATATATATATATATATATATATAAGCAAATAAGCAACAATTTGCTTTCCTCTACATCTTCTGTAAGAATCCATACATATATTGTGCATATCTAAATAAAAATATACGCAACCATGTGATTTTTCTCCACATCTTATATGAATATATAGAATCATTCATATACATGTCTCCACACGATATATGTACATTGTAACGCGCGGCTCCGCGTTACAACCCAACGAGTCTCAATTTCGTCAGATCCGGTTTTCCTTGTTGTCACATATACTTATTCTGGTTTTAGACAATATTTCTCCTGACTGTGATTTTAGAAACAATCTCTGTTAATTTCAAGCAGTTTTAATTGAGATTTCTTGAGCTGCAATTTTATATGTAATTAATAGGGCTTAGTTTAAAAATAACACACACCTGCGCGTAATACGCCGGTAGCATGCAGTGGATTACTGTGTTTTAGCTTTCAAGGCCAGGATTTATAATTTGTTTGTTCTTAATCGATTATCCGTGACTAGTAACTATACTGCTAAGACGTTCTGTAGTTATTTATTGTGATTAATGACTGACTGCTTTTGTGCCTAGATATTAACATTGTGTTAACAATATTTTATTTTGATGCCGTCTAGAGCACGGTCAATTTGGACTAACATTGAGTTTTAATTAACTTTCTAACATTGTCCATAATACACGCATGATAATTTGACTTAGCCTTCTCACATCACGACACTGGAAAGAAGGGGATGGACGTCAACTAATAATTTAGAGACTGATTATAAGCACGGCCCACGAAACCCATTTCTTCCGACGTCAACGGAAAGTATAATCTCATGCACACATACGAATGTGCATGAGATTATACTTTCCGTTCATGCTGCCTTTGGTTTATCCTTCAGGTCACAAGTGAACTAATTTGTTACTAGGTTCGCAACACCTAATACATACTTGCATATATATTAGTTCTTCGCAACAAATACTATTTAACTGTAATATATCATTATATATTTTCAATCATTTACATGTATTCATTACGATTCAGACGTTAGTTTAACTGTGAATTGATAATTACTCGTGTTGACAATATATTGTTTTGTTGCCGTCTAGAGCACGGTCCTTTTTGTTTAACTGTGAATTGATAATTACTTGTGTGTAAGACATTCAATTTTCTTGACAATATATCGTTTTGTTACCGTCTAGAGCACGGTCAATTTTGACTAACTATGCATTTTTTCTTTGCAACATTTTGTACAGTATAAATATGATGATTCGACTTAGCCTTCTCACATCACCCATCGATAAAAGGCCGGAGATTGATCATAAGCACAGATCTCAACAGCAGCTATCAATTATATGTAGGGAGATAGCAACCCCGCTAAATACCCCGACATAAATGGTGCCCCATTTCGTCGAATTCACAGCCAGCAAAGAATTAATAAACATCTAGATTTTGAGAATTTCAAGCACTTTGGATGAATGCCAGGAAGGAAAGTAAATTCTAAGACACATATCACAGAAAAACACCCTCTTGATATCAAAATGATCGAAGACAACCGCATGATGACGGTTGAGGACGAAGTTACACTGCCATCTATTCTCGACAACACTCACACACATAAGATAACGTCCAGTTCAGATAATGCAAGAAGCCCGGTGGTGAGCTCAAAAACAGGCGGCATCAACACATGGACACAGTACAAAATATGCCAATTCGATCCAGACTACCTTGAGGAGTGGGTCGACGATGTTACTTTTTTGGCCAAGGTGTCCAATATAACAGACGAGGTTTCAATATTTTGAGGGTTTGGGAGACAATCCCATTATCTTTCAGACGCGGACTAAAAGATATTCTGCATCAATACACTGAGAGAGCATGTGCTTAGCCATTGCAGAGCCTGCAACGCGCCGTCAAGCAGCGCTTGACACCAGATTGAGATGACAGGCTTACGGTATTAATGAGCCAGATGTCTCTAGGTAGCGGCACGCCTTCTGAGCTAGTTAGGGAGATGGAGCAGAAAGCCTTGAAATGCAACCTGCCCAACGAAATCTTAATGCGACTATTCATACAAAAGCTCCCTCTGGCACTTCAAGAGATGGCCACCTTCTTGCGCGAATCCGTCAAAGTGCAAGACGACGTTCTGCCGGCACGTCTAGACAAGTGGTGGAAAAATCTCCACTACAGCTCACCTGCCCCAAAGAAAGGTTACATCACTTCATGAATGTCCGAATCACAATCCACCGCAACAATAGCCGGAACAAATGTCACCAATGAGCGCCTCATCAGCCTACTCAAGAACCTCATCGTCAGGCCAAATTCGGCTTCAGTCGATGTCGTCTATAATAGGCGCAACCAGAGCAGGCGTGACCAGCGTCGACCACCGTCCCGGAATAGCGCCAGGAGGTCGACGTCGAGAGGGTGGGCCACAGTTCCACAGTTACCGGTGGAGTGGTGTCCTAATCACCGCAGCTATGGCCAGTCCACAAGCTGTTGCCTCAGAAACGGCTGTACATTACCACGCACAGACGCGACGTTTAAGCGAGCACGGTCACCTTCAACAACTCAGGAGTATCCGCCCATGGAAGGTTGGGTAAACTGCTGGGGTCAGCCTCCTCTGCGGCAGTAGAGGCTGATCACCCCAAGATCATTTGCCGCTTCACGTCTGATGGCTCGAAGCACGTTGCTTTCGCGGTAAAGAGCAATCAAACTATTGTATTTACAGCGACGGCCCAATCAAGTTATGCTTTAAACGTCCAAATGCCAGCAACCAGTCCCATCGCCAGTTGCCACTATCGACATTCTTTCTCATCCGTGACACAAATTCTAGCGAATCATTTCTCATAGATACAGGATCAGATGTAAGCTTACTACTCCACAATTATTTCGAACCTACCCACCCAGTCGACACCAGCAATCTTACCTGCGCTAATGGCTCCAATATAGCGACGTTTGGTGTACGAGTACACAAAATCTCATTCTCCAACTCAAGAAGATTTTTTAATTATCCTTTCATCATTGCCAATACGACAAGAAATATCATTGGACGTGATTTTCTCGAACACTTTGACCTTACCATTCGTCCAAGAACACGAGAGATACGCATTGCAGACAATCAGTTGCTTTCATCAGCGCTAAAACATACGACTCGCGCCGAAGTAGTCTCATCCATACAGCTAATTCCTTCAGCTCTTCAAGTACCACAACTGGACGATGATCTGAAACGGCATAAAGAGATCTTCAAACCTATTTTCTTTATTCCCGATCTCAAGAGGAAGCGTGCCATCACAGCCCATCGTATCATCTTATCGAAACTACTTCCTCATCCTCCACGAGCACGTCTATTGGCACGACACAAACATAAGGCCGCCGAGCAAGTATTCGCCATGCTTCGTCAACAAGGCATTTGTACACGATCCAGCTCACGTTATGCGTCGCCTGTGGTAGTAGTACAAAAGAGTGAACCAGGAACATTCAGGGTGTGCGGGGATTATCGTATTCTCAATTCTTGCACACAGTCTGATTCGTACATCCTGCTAAATAAAGCTGACCTACTCAGATCCGTTATCGGTCATGCTGTGTATCCAAAACTCGACCTTGTGGAAGCCTACTATCAAGTACCGATGGTCAAAGACTCCGTATCATATACTGCAACCGGATTCACCGGAGATGGCACTCACGAATATCATTATATGCCTTTCGGTCTCAAGAATGCCTTGCAAACATTCCAACGCGTTATGGACGAAATAATAGATGGTCTACCATTTGTAATTCCCTACTTAGACGACATCCTGGTATTCTCCAACTCAATGTTCAAACATACACAGCATATTGATATTCTACTCACACGTCTAGAAGACTATGGCCTCCGACTTCATGGTAACAAATGTGTCTTTGCACAGAAAGTCAATGTAATTCCTCGTTCATCAAATTTCCGAGAAAAGCATGACAACTATACCTGCTAAGGTTCTTGCTATTCAAGATCTACATCCTCCAAACACCGTTCGAGCATTACGACAATTCTTGGACAAGACGAAATACTATTCTCGATTCGTACCCTGCCTTGCCAAGATTCTGGCAACTCTTCACAAATATCTCGTGCCAGAAAGCCGTTTTGACAAAAAATCACAACAGATTCAGCTCAACGTGGACGACATACAGGCTTACAAGGTTGCCAAAAGGGCCTTATGCAAAGCGACCATGCTACATTCTCCTGATTGGTCTCAATATTTTGAACTGGTCACTGATGCATCCGACGTTGCCATAGCCGCAGTACTTCAACAGTCCACCAATGGCATACACCGACCTATCGCCTTCTACTCGCAAAGACTACAACCTCGGGAGACGCGATATGATAAATTAGGGAAAGAGTTACTTGCAATCTACCTGTCAATCCTACACTTCCACATCTATCCAGATGGCCGAAAGTTCAAGGTCTACACAGACCATCTTCCTCCAATCCCGATGCTCAAAGGAAAGAAAGAGTATTTATATTCACGACGTGTCAACTCACATCTTACACGAATACACGAGTATGAATATGTTGTCACTCATGTCAAAGGATCAGAAAATATGATCGCGGACTCCCTAAGTCGTCCTGCAGAACTCTGTGCTTCTATCCTGTGGCTTTCACCTATAAGTACTCAGGAATTGCAAGCAGCACAGCAAGATGATCCAACAATTCGGACATTTGATGTCAATCGCCTGAAAACATTTGGTTATGATGGAACTCTGCTGTTTATACCTTAAAAACTCCGTCACGAGATCTTCGAGATTTATCATTCAATGAGCCATTTATCTGGTGAAGCCTCAGTGAATATTTTATCCAGAACTTACTTTTGGCCTCGCATGCGGCGAGATGTCAAGAAGTGGTCAAATCAATGTCTAGAATGTCAGAAATGCAAAGTGACGAGACACACCAAAACGGCGCCACAAGTCATCCAAGTGCCCAAAGTCCAGTTCACGCACATACACGTTGATCTGGTAACCTTGTCTGCCATGAACAATATACGATATCTACTGTCAATACGGAATCGCACCACTCGATGGTACGAGGCCATATTACTGCCAGACATGAAGCAATACACTGTCAGTTATGCTTTAGAGCTCAATTGGTTCGCTCGGATTGGTGCTCCAGCTGAAGTGACAACCGATCGTGGCGCACAGTTCCTGGGCGAAGAGTTTGCAGCCCTACTGAAATACTATGGTGTCAAACACTCCGTGACCGCGGCCCGCAATCCGAGAGCAAATGGTTTCGACGAAAGGCCACACCGGGAACTGAAAACGGCGTTCAAGGCCAGCTCAGAAGAAAATTGGCTTGTGGCTTTACGGAAAGTACTCCTATCAATGCGTACCTGACCTCATGAGCCGATCAAATGCAGTTCCGCTGAAATGGCATTTGGCGAATGTCTACGGCTACTTGGTAAACTGGTCCGATCACGTTCTGAAACTGCGACAACGATGAACGATCCGGCATTTATGTTTCGATTTCGCAGTTACCTACAATATAACGCTCAGAGTCGGCCGATCTGTCCTACACGTCAGCAACATAGTACAATTTATAAACGCAAAGATTTAGATAGCTGCAAATGGTTCTTCGTCAACAACGATATGGATAACAGGATTCTAGCCAAACCGAAGCGCGATCCTTATTGTGTGTTAGATCGACGTCAGAACTACATCGTCTTGGATATTAATGGCAAAGCTGAAGCTGTCTCCAAACACAGACTATCCCCAGTCGACGTTGATCCCAATGACCCGCGATGTTGACCTATCAGGCGGAGAAAAAACGATAACTCCACCTTCAGACAATCTTGCTGACTACGGACTGACGCCCGACATCTCATCAACAACCGAGCCGACTGACACCGTCACGCCGCCGCGAGATATAGAGGAACCAGAATCAGTGTTGGCAGAGACAACATCAGTTGTTACTCGGTAAGGCAGAGCAAAAAACCTCCTGTAAGGTTAGCCCCCTTCATTGTATACTAATTTTCATTGTGGGGGGGGGTGTATGTAACACGCTGCTCCGCGTTACAACCCAAAGATGTTCAATATTTACAAATATAGTGCTCTTCAAGGTCAAATAATCTAACTCTATTTTACACAATATTTCTCTTAACTGTGATTTTAGAAACGATCTCTGTTAGTTCCAAGCAGTTTTAATTGAGATTTCTTGAACTGCAATTTTAATTGTAATTAATAGAGTTTTGTTTAATAAATAGACACACCCGCGCGCAATACGCAGGGAACATGCAGTGGATTATAGTGCCATTATAGAATTACTCTTCTTCTTTGAATTATTCTCAGTTTATACATTGATATAAACACCTGACCAAGAATTGTATAGTGTAGAAAAGGCAATTCATCCAGTAGACCGGTTTTGTCCTTATTGGGAACTCATCATGTACTCAATAGAATTTGTACGTTCGAGTCCTTGTCCAAGTAAAATTCTGGGCCAGTACATGATGAGTTCCCACAAGGACTAGCTGGTCAACTGGGTGAATTGCCTTTCACACTACACAATTCTTAGTTTATACTGACATATGTTAGTAATTAATGGGTCAGGTGTTTATTTCAAGATCGCAACCTTGATTATAATAATATACAAGTGATTTACTGTTCATATATGATTCTACGTATCAGAATTTCAGAGTACAATGGATTATAATAATTAAATAATTTAAAAACCTAGCAAACCGTGGATTAATTATTTGTGATATTTTTTCAAGACAGTTTTTACACGATTTTTATCAATCAATTATCAGAGACAATATTTTCTAGTGACTTTATTTATATCATCATATATTTTCAAACATTTACATGTATTCATTACGATTCAGACGTTAGTTTAACTGTAAATTGATAATTACTCGTGTTGACAATATATCGTTTTGTTGCCGTCTAGAGCACTGTCTTTTTTGTTTAACTGTGAATTGATAATTACTTGTGTATAAGGCATTCAATTTTGTCGACAATATATCGTTTTTTTGCCGTCTAGAGCACGGTCAATATTTCTCATAACTGTGATTTTAGCAATAAACTCTGTTAGTTTTAAGCAGTCTTAATTAAGATTTCTTGAACTGCAAATTTAATTGTAATTAATAGGATTTTGTTTAAGAATGAAAAGACATCCGCCCGCAATACGCCGGTAATATGCAGTGGATTTATATGACATGATGTAATTTTGTGGTTCTTTTCATAAAATATCAGTGACTTTAAACTAAACTGCTACTTGTTCTAGATTTATATTCTCTTACTTTTCAATCATTTACATAAATTCATCACGATTCAACCAAAACATTCTGGATTTATTTATTGTGTTTATTGTGACTACTTTTGTATAAGACATTTAATTGTGTTGACAATATATTATATTGTTGCCGTCTAGTGCACGGTCTATTTGGATTAACAGTGAATTTATTCATGCCTTGCAACATTGAATTCAATAAAAATCTGATGATCCAGCTTAGCCTTCTCACATCACCCTTCGGGAAAAGGTCAGGGATTAATCACGAGTACGGATAGTTACAATAGTCACCAGGGACATGTAGGAATGGGGTAATATCAATAAATAGACAGCTGCCTCGCAACACCTATTACATTAGCTACAAAACCTCCTACAAGCTAATAGAGAAAATTTTCCAACACCTTATCCCCATGATACCAGATTAAAAATGTATTATCTAAGAATACTTAATATAAGTTTGGTTTGATGGGAAATCTGAACCGGAGATTTTTTATAAATTATAAATATAAATTTTAGCGACGAATTCATTTCTAAAAATAAAGTATGTAGAAAATTTACAAACTTTAATACTCTTTAACATCATTTTACTACCTCGGCATAATACAGGTTATTCCGTTACACGACGTTGGACAAAATCTTATGCAACCTGCAGCGGAATGTTAGTATATATCAATACCACATCCAGGCTTGCCAGTTTATCATTCTCTAATAATTTATATTTACTAATAATTAAATAATATACATAATATATCTCCTTACTCTAAGGCATAGAAATTTGGACATTTGTTGGAGAATTCTGAACATTCATAATTAACCTAAGTGGATTATTTTGTTTATAATTCTCTATTAAAACACACTCCTTAAAAGGAGTGTGTCCCTTTGTATCAATGAATTTCCAAGCACTAGATCTAATTTCTCAGACCACATTATTTGATTGAACAAAGTTTCAACCACACCTTGTAACTTATCTGTTAGGTCTCGTTTTATTCTAATATACACTAATTTATTATTTAACTGAACATACATTTTATCATTATAATCACTCTAATTCATTAGCACTGCTGCTCCAGGTTCATTTGCTTTTAGGCATATTAGTTTATTAGATCTCAATCTTTTAAATTCATAAATCGGTTTACATTTATTCTCTCTATGTTCAATCACCAATTCGCTACATTCAATTCAAATTCTGTTTTATCTTCTTCTGATAGAAATTGGGTGATCTTAACTGTTTTCGTAATAATTTTTATTCTTCGGTATGTATTCTGTTGAAAAGGTCATGTTCAGTCCCAGTTTAAGTATTCTCATTTAATTATCCTTGAAATCCAAAGACGATAAATGAATTACCTGCATAGAAAGAGCAGAGTCGTTTGGAATGATATTGTTACAGAGACAGTTAAGATCAACCAATTCCTTCCAGAAAAAGATAAATCTAAATTCGAATTGGATGTTGGTGTTATAACATTAAATGGATATAGCCATAAATGATAGCCAGGCATTCAATTGAGTCAGGTAAACAAATAAAGTGGCATAGGTGTGAACGGACTGCATTATGTATCTGAAATAGTTTAACAGGTTGATTAGGGAATCAATTGAAATAAACTAAGGAATGAACGTCATGAATGTGACATCTGTAGAAAAATCATTAGGCCACATATTTAATGAAGCCTACTAGAATGGAAGGAAATGTGGATTGGAGGAATCAGACTTAAAAATAAATTGAGCTAAGTGACCACGACTGTGAATTTGCGACAGTAAACGGGAAAATTTAGATGGAGTTATAAAGGTGTAATTTGGGTGATTCACTATAATTGTAATGAATCGTGTGCACTGCCGGTACTAGCATAGTTACTTATATGTTGATTTAGATGTATATATATTGAATATACACGTATATATATATATATATATATATATATATATATATATAATTATTTATTGATGGATGAATATGGAAATATTTAAATAAGATCTGGTTGGACCTCACATGGGTGCTTATATGTTTATTTAGATATGCGTCGGGGAAAGTAAATTGAGATATCACGAATAGGCGTGTATGTCAATCCATATTGTTTGCTTATACTTATTCTACAAATGTCACTTTAAATTTCAGTACACGTATGTGTGTATAAATTGTTGTGTACGTGGGGAAGGGTCATGTGAAGATTTTCGTGTATACTTGTGAGTATAAGAGAATAGGTTTTATGACCGGATATTAGGGCAGACAATAAAAAATACTTTTGGAAGCAAAATAAATATAAGTAGATCTGTCCCGAATGAGGATGCCACATTTGCCACATTTTGTTCTAAAGAGTATGGAAATGAAGTGTCAAAAATTCGTAAAAACTGGTTCCAACGTTATTTTCAGACAAGCAGCTGATGAACGGCTTCCGAGTGAATGGACAATTAAGAAACCACCAATCACAGTCGAACAAAATTGTACAACTGGAAATGGAAACATATAAGAGTTTAACGACCAACGAGTGCTATCAATTCTCCCACACAAGAAAAAGTCGGAAAAAATCCAAAAAGGATCTACTTCATTTGAGCTTTTGGTAGAAGAGCTTCAAAGACGATACAAACCCAGGAGATAACTGACATACTACGTCAGGAAAAAGTGGGAAATCAATTTCTGTTCGATTTTCATGTCAGATTACTTGCCAAATCTATGGGACTTCATATATCTCAATAAGTTAAAACAAATCATTTGTAGCAGCATTGTCTGTGAGATTAAGAGCTAATCTGGATGTCTATGAAACGTTAGTACTGGAGTTGGAAAAGAAGCTGGAAGGATTTTTTAAGTTGTTTGGACGGCAGGAACGAATGGTTTATGCCCTAGCTATAGAATCGTATCATGAGTAGTAACTCCAAATCATCGCAAAAGGTCTCGCGGTCATGGAGAAATATGTATTTGGTTGAAACTCAAGGCCAAAAATTCAGGCACAGTTAAGATTTTTGTGCTCAAAGTCCAATTTCCAAGCACCGGGGAGGAGAATCTTGTGACGATGTTCAAAGCCAACGAGAGTGGTGTATTTTGTATTGTAGATATTCTGTACTTGAAAAATGTCAAGGCAAAGAATGCATCTTTCCACGGTTGGGTTGTCCTTGATGGAAAATTAGTTCTAGTCATGTGGCTAGGCGTAATTCTCGGAAAAACTAATTTAATTCCCACTAGTAGGAGCCGTACGAAGGGTTGCATGTGAGAGGCTCCAATGAGTGCATAACCGAGGTATCTTAAAATTATAGAAATTATATTCGAGGACTTTTACTGTAAATATGCTAACTAGGTCAGTTAGTAACACTGTTAGATTTCCGTTTGAAAAACATCTCGAGGAAGTTGTTGGATATAATAGAAAAAAAGTTTATCATAACGGATGTACTAAGTTTCTTCAAATTCTTAATGTACACGGTTGCCGAGATGAGCATAGTTTGATCTGATGTGGTGGAAACAGATTTCCCCACATAAACAATGGGCTGCCAACGGAAGCCCAATAATTATTATGGGCATCAAAGAATTATCAGTGGTATTGTGGCAGAAATCGTCATTTACGTAGAGATTTTTGGTCGCTGACATAAAAGACAACATTATTGGGACGATTTTGATACATTTCAACATAAAATTTGAACCAAAGACCCGGAATATTGAACAAGGCAAAGGAATAGTGACATATACTTAGAATAGCATCTCAGTTGTTAGGTCAGAATGGGCTGAAGATTAGAATAGCACTCCAAATTCAATTGGTGGCACCATTACATTGTTCGACTAAGGCTTTCCTGTTAGCGCAACACAAGTTTTAGTTCGTAATCGAAGAATTTCAGCGATTAATAGAAGAAGGAATTTGGAGATGCGCAAATGCTAAATTCGCGTCTTTAATTGTGATAATTACCAAACCGGAACCGGGAACACTGAGGTGATTCGTATCCTCTGCCGAACCAATGTATTTTGCATTGGGATATAATAGGTTATAAGGTTTACACTACTTTAGATCTGCAAAAAGCATATTATCAAGTAACTATTCACTGCAGTGCGATTTCATGGAGGTAGATCGCATGCGGTTTTATACATGTCATTTGGATTGAAGTATGTAAGTTATACATTTCAGCGTCTGGCGGAGGAATTTCTTCATGACTGTTCATTTGTTCAAGTTTATATTTACTACAACATTATAACTATTCAATCTAGGGAGAAACACCAGGAGCACTTGGAAATTCTGTTATTAAGACTGGAGTATTAAGGATTGCTTGCACGCCAGAAAAGAACAAGTTTGGTTGCTCGACATTTAAAATTTTTAGACACTGCATTTTCAAGTGGCGAATTAAAATATTGAAAGACAAGTTCCAAGCGATCAGTAACGTATCGGAACACCGAACTGTACGCCAACTGCGTAGATTTTTGGGAATGATAACTTATTACAGTCATTTCATAGCAGGTTTAGCTGGAATTTTGTGATCGGTTATTCGACATTTGATTATTGGAAAGTGTATGCGTAAGATGTCTTGGACAATAAATGGAAGTCAAGATGACAAGGAGAAATTCCAAAACTCTAAAGACCTGTTAAGCGAAATATCCACATTAGCATCTGTGGACTAGACTAAGCCGTTTGAGCTAGTCCAAATTCTCTCGATATAGCCATAGCAACATTTTTACATCAAAGAGAAGATGGTATAATCAAGTCGATAGGATTTTATGGTATGAATCTCAAAGATCATCAAAAGCGATATGACATGCCTGGGAAAGAGTTACGTTAGGTTTATGTTGTAGTGTTTCATTTCAAGCGCTACTTGGACGGAAATTAGTTTGCGGTATGGACGGATAATAATCCATTGATAAGTGTCCTTGGTAGAACGAATAGTCTCAATTATTTTTGGCGAGTGAATTCACAAATAACCCGACTAGCAGAATTTGATTGAGCAATTTATCATATTTCGGAAGAAGATAATGTGGTGGCGAATACTAACAGTAAACCAACCGTATCAGACATAGATTTGATCTGGTTGGAGCCATTTATCGGCTTTATTGCATTTTTGAATGATTATTGATGGAAGCGCAGATTTTTTATCCTTCATTAGCTGTGTTGGTTAAGAATTCAACGTAAACACACAAGATGGTTGGAGATAATTGGTTACTGTGTGAAATTTCGAGGAGCCAACGAAGATCCTACGTACCATTGGAATCAAGGTATAAAGTAATTCAACAATTGCATAAATTTGGTCATCCTTCCATTATGGCAACTATCAGGTTCATACAATTTTACAAAAATTGATTGCGCGGGTGGTGGTAACACTTCTTTAAATCAAGTTTGCGAGCTTGAAGTAAACACCAATCCCATTGTATTTAGCCAGTTGTCGAACAACATCACAAAACTACCGCCAGTCGCAACACACTGACGTGTTTTGACCTTCCATGATCATCATCAGAGTACGACGGCAAACTGACTATCGAGGATCAAACCGCATTGCATATATATATGGAAATCAATGTTAGATATGCGGCTCTCACCTCTAGCAGTCTCGCATACATTGAACTTGACTGGAAATGTCGGCTGCACAATTTCTATGCAGTCACGAACATTAACTGTTTGCAGCTTTATTCACATATACATATATAGGTAATACAATTTTAAAATAGTTGATTGCGCGTGTGGTGGTAGCAATTTTTTAAAATCAAGTTTGCGAGCTGGCAGTAGTTTTGTTATGTTTTTCGATGACTGGTTAAATACAATGGGATTGGTGTTTACTTCAAGCTCGCAAACTTGATTTAAAGAACTATCAGGTTCGTCACGGAAAGTTATATATGGCCAAAAATGTCGAAAAACTTAAAGTCTTTGGTAAGAACGGGTGCCCGTTTTCAAACATGTAATGTTGGGCGACATTCTAAGACCAAAGTGAAAATGTTTGGCATATCAGCGTGTTGTTTTATGTATATACCTATCGATATTGTTGAAATGACAGAAGTTACTCGTTGGGAGTATCAACTCACACTCGTTGATTGATTTACTTATATCCTTGCATAATTGGGTGTCACGATATGGTGCACCGGTATAGGTAACTATTGATCGTGGCAGTCAGTTATGTTCGAATTATTTCTGAGGTCATTGAATTCCATGAGGTGTGAAGTTATAAATACAAGTGCTTACAATCCCAAAGCTAATGGGATGGTTGATAGACTATATTACGATGCACTGGAGGATCCAGTTCTTTACTTGTTTTGCCTATAATTTTGCATGAAATTAAAAACAGATACAAAGCACAGCTAGGAAGATCCAGAGCTTGTTTTAGGTGATCCATCGATGTTATCTGGAGATCTTCTAATAGACGCTCCAAGTTTTCTCAATTGGGCCTCCATAAAAATAAGTTGGTTTGTTGTCTGAGGGACAAAATAAGTTGTTTAGCTCTAACCTAGATTAGAAGATCAAAGTCAAAGTGCTATATATCTTTCCATTTAAAGCTGGCGCCACATGTGTACAAAATAAACGAGAACAGACAAAATTGTCTGAATCCGTTTTATAAGGAGCCATTCAAAGTCCCTCGTATCACTGATAAAAATGTTTTAATATGAAGTGAATGGCATGTAAGTATTTGTAACACTGGATCGCTGCATTCAACAGTTTATCTGGATGGTGGAGAAGACAGAAGATATACTTATCAAAGTGCCAGGAGGCTGAGGAGAGATCTGACTCGAAGATATTGTTAAAGGAGGAAAAATCAATAAAACTTGAAAAATAAGTAAGGCGTAAACCGAGGACAACAAAAGAAGATAATTGACAAAATTTGAAGGTAAAACTGAGCAAAGCACCAGAACGCCATTCCAAAACTCGTTCTAGAAGTGTCGTTAAGAAACCTAAGAATGAAAACTACGTAATGTATACGTATACATCATAAATATGATGGCTTTATGTTGAGGTCAATTATCTCTCTATATAAAAATTTATCAGCATTTATGTTTGCACATTTCAATAAATTCTATGATTAACCTAGTATATCTACTGCAGTACATAAAAAAATAACGTTTGCGGATGCCTTGCTAGGTCAGATATATGAATGTGACCATACGTCCATGTTGTTTTATGTTGTCCTCCTCTTACTTTAATTTGGCACATCGTCTTCCTTACGTACGTCAAATCACAGACCCTAATCTTTATATCCTACAGCCTTGACATGTTCATGTTTTATATTCCATTAGATATTGAATGTTGCGGAGAATAAATATTCATGCAGTCGTGTATTAGGTGTTGCGCATCTAGTGAAATATTAGTTCAAATATGACCAGAAGGATAAACCAAATTCATCATAAACGAAAGGTATACTTTCATTTATGCCTTTGTTTTGTGTTTACTGGCGACTCATCAGTAGGAGCCGGTATTACGCCCTATACTCACTGTATATTTGAGTAATGAAAATGTGGCAATCGGGTGTTTCTATTCCAGTCTGTTGTTTTGTCACCTAATCCTAAGTTGATTGTTAGAATGAGTACAGTTCTAACAATATTTTTACTACTAAAATTATTATTTTCCTTCTAAATTTAGACTTTTTTCAAAATCCTATTGTTTATTTTTGATTTCTCCTGATTTACATGCGTCGAATCAGTACCGAATCAGTTTACACTAATTTGTGTTTGTATATATTTATATATAATATATATTTAAATCTTATTAATACTTCTTGTCTATATTTAATTAACTTTTGTAAAATATCTTAATGTCGTAGAAATTAAAATGATTTTCACATACCACTTAGATTATTTGGGTAAAAATTAATTAGGAAACCCGAAGAGGTATCCTTCACATACACCTAATCTAATATCCAACAATTTTGGTTCAATTTCACATCAAGAAACGCTATGTACTCCGTTATTTATTTTTAAATGTGAATATTGAATCACCTATTTACTTTTAATCTTTGTTGTTAGTGCACGCGCAACCAATTTTCGTTTAATCAGCTATTCAATCTTCTAAATGAAGGAATTTTTCAATTCAATCCTCACCACGTAGGCACGTTTGAAATACTTCAGTTAGGAATCTTGAAAATAAAACCCGTGGAAAAGGTGTTTGTTCTTATATATGTTATATGTTAGCGACCGAGACAAACAGTGGTTGCTTCATTTGGAATACATATTTTTTAACATTTCCAACAAAATACTTGACAGCATGTGGCCTTCATCTAATATTACTCGCTAATCAATTAAAGCAGTTTAAAAAATTCCATTGAACCTGGCACAGGAATATTGATACATGTATATATGACATCTTATCTGGCTAATCTTTCGTGTTCAATTATGTACTATTTTTCAACTATACATATGAAATTATAGGTGTTCAGTAATGTATAGTAAAAATATGTATGTGACCTACTTATATTAAAATAAATTTTTATATCATATAAGTAGATGAATTTTGGACATTTACAATAATCCTTAACAGGTATACCTACGTATGCACTTATACTGGTCTATGCAACCTAATTGGGATTATTTCTCTTTTCTTGAGTCAATCACATTGCGTCGTCAACAATTCTTTTTTACATAATCATTTTATTTCTCAATGCCTTAACGTCACTGGGTAACTTTTCCGTAGAACCTGTGTTTAGTGTTTAATAAACCAAAATGTTAATAAGTTGTTCATACATAGAGATCCCATCTCAGTAAAAAAGATACTCAACCTTTATCAGATTTTTGCCACATGGAAAAATTAACTATTAAGTCTTTTGTAATTTGTATAAAATTCTTGTCATGTATCTGCTGATTCTAAATATGACTCATCACCAGAAGGGCCATCTCTAATTCGAATTTCTTCTGTTTTGTTTCTGAAAATTGCTTGGAAATCTTTACTTCACTCGTAATTTTCTTATTCTATGGCGAGAATTTCATAGGAATTGTGGCATTTATAACACGGTTTAGTGTATATTTCTGTTCTCTGTTATAAAACAGGGAAGATAATCTTACCACACTTTTTGTCGACATATCCGTGTTTTGAGGTTTGCTGATTCTAATTGTTTTTACTTTCTAATTTTTATCAGGCCTGATTTTAATCTTCCTCCCTTCTTTAATACTAGCTTTGCCATTAAAAATTATTCACTTGTATTTGAGAAAGCAGCTGATATTGTATTTTAGACCTAACTCCAAAGAATTAATATTTTTGCTTATCTAAGAATTCAAGTATGTTTTTCAATAAACTTTCGCTATAAATTCTGCAAAGTACGTGATGAGACCCCAATAAGAACGAAACGGGTCCACTGGATGAAGTTCCTTTGTAGGGGTACTTCTTGCTGTCCTATCTAGTTCCTGATTTTGTACCCCTGCCACATATCAATGGTGGCTATTATTACTACCCGAGCACCCAATCAGTCTGTTCCTTTTCAGATGGTTAATATTAGAAGGCCGAAGAAAGGTTTCATGTATATATTCCACACAATGTAGCACATAAATATAATTCACTGTTAATCCGAATTGAAGGAGTTGGTTGGCAATAATACAGATTTTTTAATGTAAAATTATATCTTAAACACTATTCACAGTTAGTTAAAATTGAATATATGTTTGTCAGCTGTAAAATTAATTTTTATGCAAAAATATGTTTTAAATACCGTTCACAATTAAACTAAATGGTCCGTCTTCTAGACGGCAAAAATTAAAATGATTTAAGTTTATAATAGAAAATTGTTTTATGCTCAATCAGTTATTCGCGTACAAAGGTCTGAATTGCACTACATTTATGCCATCGATTTAAAACAAATGATACAAGGAAAAAGTCATCGTTAAAGGTTATCACTCTAAAAAGTATGTAAATCGTTTAAGGACTTCAATGACACAACTCACAAATGTTTAGTTCATTACTTGTTAATATATTAATCCATTATTCTATTCACATAAATTTCGAATAATCCAACTAAGAAAAATAAATCCGCAGTGACATAATAGTCCACCGCGTGATCCTCTCGGATCGCGCGCGGTTCTGTTTTTTTTTAAAAAACACTATTAATTACAAATAAAATTGCAGTTCAAGAAATATCGATTAAAACTGCTTGAGACTAAAAGAGATTGTTCCTAAAATCACAGTTAAGAGAAATATTGTTTAAGGACAGAGTTAGAATATTTGACCTTAAAGAGCACAGCGTTTGTAAAAATTGACCTTCGTTGGGTTGTAACACGGGGCCGCGTGTTACACCTTATCTATACCATACAATGTTTAATTTAAACTGAAAAATGGATATACATAATGGGTCAGGTGTTTATACCAAGATCACAACCTTGATTAGACGTAAATTTAATCATTGCTCGCGCGACAAATGTTTATATAATTAGGCTAAACTGCTACCTAGGAGCTTTGCCAATATTCTACAATTTAATTTATAATATAAATTTAAAAGAAATCTGCAATGGCTTTTTATTTTTTACGGTTTTGCGCTATTGCATTATACACGCATTTATTAGTTTAAAGTAATTAGTAATCTATCCGGTTACTTTCATAACTTTAAATTCATTTGCGATGAGCAAGTTAAATAAGTCTAGGTTTTATTTCCAACTGGTAGAACTACATTTACAACCCGATCTATATTCATGTTGATGATAGAGAAGTAATATTGATGGAAAATCAACTATGCAATAGACAGCCCTTTGGCTAGACAATGTATTATAATTAATTAATTAAACTTATTATGCTTTTAAGAAAAGAATAGAATATCTTTATTCGGATTCAAACCACACATGGCCTATATAATAATAATAATAATAAATAATAATAATAATAATAATAATAATAATAATAATAATAAAAATAAATAAGTAAATATCAATAATCTTTTTTACATGATTTATCAAAATCTGAAAATTAAGTATTAATATCACAGCATATGCTGTATCAATTGTGATATAATTATTATGATAATGGCAAAAACGGCCTTTTTAATTAATCGCATTTATAAAATAATTGCTGACATATATAATAATAGATTTATCATCGAACTTCACATACCTGATAATTGGATAAATTAAGGTATAATTTGAGTGTAAAATTATGCATAAATGAGACCCATAACTAGCAATTGTTTTATTTGTAATGTTAACTAATATGATGATATAATGCATCACATTTCCACATAATAATACAGATAGTAGATATAAAAGATTTAAGAATGAATTTTGCCGATCACAACTATACTTGTCTTTTGTTCAACAGCGGGAAAGTATTGTCACATTAAAAACTAAAATGATCTATATGATTGTATATATTTTCTAGTTTGTTATATAAAATTTAAAAGAAATCTTAGAATGTGGCGCTCCATTAAGCCCCATTGGCAATTGATTTAAAAGTTTGTAAATTTACGAAAAAGTAAATAGCTTCTTCGCAACATTTCTCACCAAACGAGAAAAGACCGCCAAATGTCCAGATCTAATTCCCAAATTTATGAATCTTTCTAACTGGATTCGTTTGGGCACCAGTTCACTGCCTTAAGTAGAATTCTCTCATGTTATATCACATCTCCGAAACGATAACCTTTGCAATTATACTATAACACGCGGCTCCACGTTACAACCCAACGATGTTCAATTTTGACAAATATGGTACTCTTTAAGGTCAAATAATTTAACTCTGTCTTTACACAATATTTCTCTTAACTGTAATTTTAGAAACAATCTCTGTTAGTTTCAAGCAGTTTTAATTAAGATTTCTTGAACTGTAATTTTAATTGTAATTAATAGGGCATTGTTTATTAAATATACACATTCGCGCGCAATACGCAGGGAACATATGGTGGATTATAGTGTCATAGTGGAATTTCTATTCTTTGTTGGATTATTCGCAGTTTATACAAGTGATTTACTGTTCACATCTAATTATACAAATTCTAATTTCAGAGAACAATGAATTATTATAATTAAATAAGTTAAAACCATAGCAAACAGTGGATTAATTATTTATGAAGTTTTTTTATTGAAGTTTTTACACGATTTTAATCTATTTATCATCAGTGACAGCATTTACCAGTGACTGTATTTATATCATCGTGTTTTTTCAATCGATTACATGTATTCATTACAGTTCAGACATTTGTGAAAGAATAATTACTTTTGTATAAGACATTCAACTTTGTTAACAGTGTTTCGTTTTGCTGCCGTCTAGAGCACGGACAATTTTGTTTAACAGTGACTTGTGTATAAGACATTCGACTTTGTCAACAGTATTTCATTCTTTTGCCGTTTAGAGCACGGACAATTTTGTTTAACTGTGACTTGTGTATAAGACATTCAATTTTGTTAACAGTATTTCATTCTATTAACGTCTAGAGCACGGTCAATTTGGATTAACTATGAATTGTCTATGCAGCGTTGTGTACAATACATTTGTGATCAATCGTATTAGCCTTCTCACATCACCCATCGAGAAAAGGCCGGAGATTGATCATAAGCACGGATCTCAACAGCAGCTATCAATTATATGTAGGGAGATAGCAACCCCGAAAAGACCCCTACATAAATGGTGCCCCGTTTCGTCGAACTCACAGCCAGAATATAATTAATAAACATCTAGATTTTGAGAACTTCAAGCACTTTGGATGAATGCCACGAAGGAAAGTAAATTTTAAGGCACATATCACAGAAAAACACCCTCTCTAGACCACAATGCTCGAAGACAGCCGCACGATGACGGGTGAGGACGATGTTATACTGCCATCTATTTTCGACAACACTCACACACATAAGATGACGTCCAGCTCAGGAAATGCAAGAAGCCCGGTGGTGAGCCCTGCAACAGGCCGCAACAACACATGGACACAGTACAAAATATGCCAATTCGATTCAGACTACCTTCACGAGTGGATCGACGATGTTACTTTATTGTCCAATGTGTCCAATATAACAGACGAAGGCTCAATATTTTTTAGGGCTTAGGAGACGATCCCAATGTCTTTTAGACGCGGACTAAAAGATTTTCTGCATCAATACACTGAGGGCACATGTGCACAGTCATGGCAGAGCCTGCAACGTGCCGTCAAGCAGCGCTTGACACCAGATCGAGAAGACAGGCTTACAGAATTAATGAGCCAGATGTCCCTAGGTAGCCGCACGCCTTCTGAGATATTTAGGGAGATTGAGCAGGAAGCCTTGGAATTCCACATGCCAAAGGAAATCTTAATGTGACTTTTCATACAGAAGCTCCCGCCGGCCACGCTCCTGCGCGAATCCGTCGAAGTACAAGACGATGTTCTGCCGGCACGTCTAGACAAGTGGTGGAAGAAGCACCACTGCAGCTCACCTGCCACAGAGAAAAGCCACATCACCTCAAGACTGTCCGAATCACAATCCACCGCATCACCAGCCGGAACAAATATCACCTTAAACCCCTCATCAGCCTGCTCGAGAACCTCACCGTCAGGCCAAATTTGGCCTTAGTCGATGCCGTCCATAATAGACGCGATCAGAGCAGGCCGCACCAGCGTCAACCACCGTCCCGGAATATCGCCAGGATCAGACGTAAGCTTACTACGCCACAATTATTTCGAACCTACCCACCCAGTCGACACCAGCAATCTGACCTGCGCCAATGGCTCCAATATAGCGACGTTTGGGGTACGAGTACACACAATCTCGTTCTCCAACTCAAAAAGATGTTTCAATTATTCCTTCATCATTGCCAACACGACAAGAAACTTCATTGGACGTGACTTTCTCGAACACTTTGACCTGATCATACGTCCAAGAACACGAGAGATACGCACTGCAGACAATCAATTGCTTACATCAGCGCTAAAACATACGACTCGCGCCGAAGCAGTTTTATCTATACAGCTTATTCCTTCAGTTCCTCATGTACCACAACTGGACGATGTTCTGAAACGTCATGAAGAAATTTTCAAACCTATTTCCTTCATGCCCGATCTCAAGAGGAAGCGTGCCATCACAGCCCACCGTATCATCCTGTCGAAACCACTTCCTCATCCTCCACGAGCACGTCCATTGGCACCACACAAACATAAGGCTGCCGAGCAAGAATTCGCCATGCTACGTCAACAAGGCATCTGTACACGATCCAGCTCACCTTTTTCGTCGCCTGTGGTAGTAGTACCAAAGAATGAACCAGCAACATTCAGGGTGTGCGGGGATAATTGCATTCTCAATTCTTAAACAATCTGATTCGTACATTCTGTCAAATCCAGCTGACCTACTCAGATCTGCTATTGGTCATGCTGTATATTCAAAACTTGACCTAATAAAAGCCTACTATCAAGTACCGATGCACAAAGACTCCGTATCATATACTGCACTCAGATTCACCGGAGGTGGCACTCACGAATATCACTATATGTCTTTTGGTCTCATGAATGTCCCGCAAACATTCCATCGCGTTATGGACGAAATACTAGATGGTCTACCATTTGTAATTTCCTACTTAGACGACATCCTGGTATTCTCCCACTCAATGTTTGAACATATACGGCATATTGAGATCCTGTTCACACGTCTAGCAGACTATGGCCTCCGACTTCATGGCAACAAATTCCTCTTTGCACAACAATCAATTGAATTCCCCGGTCATCAAATTTCCAAAGAAAGCATGACACCTGTACCTGCTAAGTTTCGTCCTATTCAAGATCTACAGCCTCCAACCACTGTTCGAGCATTACAACGATTCTTGGGCAAGATGTATCACTATTCTCGATTTGTACCCTGCCTTGCCAAGATTCTGCACCTCTTCACAAATATCTCGTGCCAGAAAGCCTATTTGTCAAAAAATCACAACTCATTCAGCTCAACGTGGTCGACATACGGGTTTTAGGAGGATGCCAAAAGGGTCTTATGCAAAGCGACCATGCTACATTCTCCTGATTGGTCTCAACCTTTTGAATTGATCACTTAAGCATCCGACGTTGCCAATACATCAACAATCCATCAATGGCATACACCAACCTATCGCCTTCTATTCGCAAAAACTACAACCTCGCGAGACGCGATATGATAAATTAGGAAAAGTGTTCCTCGCAATCTACCGCTCGATCCTACACTCCCACACCTATCTAGATGGCCGAAAGTTCAAGATCTACACCGACCACCTTCCTCTACTCCCTATGCTCAGAGGAAGGAAAGAGTATTTATATTCACGACGTGTCAACTCACAACTTACACGAAAACACGAGTATGAATATGAAGTCACTCATGTCAAAGGATCAGAAAACGTGGTTGCAGACTCCCTAAACCGTCCTGCAGAACTCTGTGCTTCTATCCTGTGTCCTTCACCTATAAGCACTCAGGAATTGCAAGCAGCTCAGCAAGATGATCTATCACTTCGGAAATTTGATGTCAATCGCCTGAAAACATTTGATTATGATGGAATTCTGCTACAGTGTGAAATAACTGGCGTGGGCCCTTGGCCGTTTATGCCTGAAAAACTCCGTCACAAAATCTTTGAGGTTTACCATTCAATGAGCCATCCATCTTGCGAAGCCTCAGTGAAAATTCTATCCAGAACGTATTTTCGGCCTGGCATGCGGCGAAATGTCAGGAATTGGTCAAAACAATGTCTAGAATGTCCGAAATGCAAAGTGACGAGACACACCAAAACGGCGCCACAAGACCGATCACGCTCTGAAACTGCAATAACGTTGAACGATCTGGCATTTCTGTTTCCACTTCGCAGTTACCTACAATATAACGCTCAGAATCGGCCGATCTGTCCTACACGTCAGCAACATGGTCCAATTTATAAACGCAAAGATTTTGATAGCTGCAAATGGTTCTTCGTCAACAACGATATGGATAACAGGATTCTAGCCAAACCGAAGCGCGGTCCTTATCTTGAGTTAGATCGACGTCAGAACTACATCATTTTGGAGATTAATGGCAAAGCTGAAGCTGTCTCCAAACACAGACTATCTCCAGCCGACGTTGATCCAAATGATCCGCGATGTTGACCTATCAGGCGGTGAAGAAACGATAACTCCACCTCCAGACAGTCTTGCTGACTACGGACTGACGCCCGACATCTCATCAACAACCGAGCCGACTGAAGCCATCACGCCGTCAAGAGATATAGAGGAACCAGAATCAATGTTGACAGAGCCAACATCAGTTTTTAATAGGTAAGGCAGAGCAATAAAACCTCCTGTAAGGTTAGCCACTTTATTGTGTACTAATTTTCATTGTCGTGGGGTGTATGTAACACGTGGCTCCGCGTTACTACCCAACGATGTTCAATTTTGACAAATATGGTACTCTTTAAGGTTAAATAAGCTAACTCTATATTTACGCAATATTTCTCTTAACTGTGATTTTAAAAACAATCTCTGTTAGTTTCAAGCAGTTTTAATTAAGATTTCTTGAAGTGTAATTTTAATTGTAATTAATAGGGCATTGTTTATTAAATATACACACCCGTGCGCAATACGCAGGGAACATGCGGTGGATTATAGTGTCATAGTGGAATTTACATTCTTCGTTTGATTATTCGCAGTTTATACAAGTGATTTACTGTTCACATCTAATTATACGTATTCTAATTTCAGAGAACAATGAATTATTATAATTAAATAAGTTAAAACCATAGCAAACAGTGGATTAATTATTTATGAAGTATTTTCATTGAAGTTTTTACCAGATTTTAATCTATTTATCATCAGTGACAACTTTTACCGGTGACTTTATTTATATCATCATGTTTTTTCAATCGGTTTGCATGTATTCATTACAATTCAGACATTTGTGAAAGAATAATTGCTTTTGTATAAGACATTCAACTTTGTTAACAGTGTTTCGTTTTGCTGCCGTCTAGAGCACGGACAATTTTGTTTGGAATGAGATTTGACATGGAAAAGAAGACCAATTAAATTAAATGTTCATTGACGATCCCAATATTCACAAATGAGAACGAAACCAGTTTTTACATTTATATATTGTGAGGATCATTAAATGGTAAAATTCATAAGACAAATAAAATTAATACAGCTAGGCAACAGAGAGGTAATACAAGTCAGGCAAAAAATACAGAAAATTGAATAATTCTCCATAGGAAACATGGAATGCGTAATTAATTGTTTAATATAAAATTGGCTAGACTTAATTTACAAACTAGATGCTGCACAATATGGTTGCTTAGTAACCAAATCTGCAGACATTAGCCTGAAATAGGTAAAGAGTATTTATTTTTGTCAGGAAAAATATATACGTTTACAAAGCTATTTCTATTCCGCACAAAATATGAATTAACTGCTTACTTTCTGCGTGAGTGCATTTGTGAATTTGGTGGTATGACTTGTGTATAAGATATTCAACTTTGTTAACAGTATTTCATTCTTTTGCCGTCTTGAGCACGGACAATTTCGTTTAACTGTGACATGTGTATAAGACATTTAATTGTGTTAACAGTATTTCATTCTTTTGCCGTCTAGAGCACGGACAATTTTGTTTAACTGTGACTTGTGTATAAGACATTTAATTGTGTTAACAGTATTTCGTTTTGTTGCCGTCTAGAGCACGGTCAATTTGGACTAACTATGAATTTTCCATGCAACGTTGTGTACAATACATTTGTGATCATTCGTATTAGCCTTCTCACATCACCCATCGAGAAAAGGCCGGGGATTGATCATAAGCACGAATCTCAACAGCAGATATCAAGTATATGTAGAGAGATAGCAACCCCGAAAAGAACCCTACAATACAATCTGTTGTCTGCTGGCGTTTAGGATGCAAGACATAGGGCTAATGTGTTTCACAACTTTTCTTTGTACAGCTTCTAGCTTAATTGACAAACAATTTTTCATTGGATTCCAAGTAGCGGCGGCATAATCCAGTATCGGCCCAATCCAAATAATATACATTTGTAGATTTACATCGTTCGATAAGATATTTCTATTTATTAGTGACCACATGTTCCTAGCGCAGATAAATATTCTTTCAATATGTCTCACGGCAGTAGCTTTACATTGATTAACTTTGCCCAAATCCTAAAATTCTTGCTGAAGTTTGATCAAAAAATCATCTTTAACCATAGAATCATTAAAATAAATATTATTTTTTCTGTTCTATTACCGATTTTTAATGCTATCATATTTTTTACTCTATATTATCAGCCCTAATGTTATTAAATGCATACTCGAGTCATACAAATCTAGTGTTACGTTATTTTTAGAGATCTCGATTATTTTTGGATCTATTGGAAAGATGATTTTTAAATCCTCAGAAAATTTTCAAAGTCGACCATTAAGAACCTTAGTTTGAAATTGTGCAAATAATATTTTAAATAAAATTAGTTCCAAGTTTGATCCTTGTGAAACTCCACTTGTTTCTTTTAGCGATCTTGATCTCAAATTATTTACTTGAAAATTCATTCTTATTTCATATAAATGGTACCTGAAATACCTAAAAAATTCGGATCAAAATTCAATGAATTAATCGCTTTTAAAAGAGAATCAAAAGATATATTGTAGGTAGTGTTTTGGGGGGTAGCTGTTTGTTTAGCGATGATATGGTATTCCTACATATGCCTGGTATCTGACCTCGGAAGAAATGGGTTTCGTGGCCCGTGCATATAATCAGTCACATGTTTTAGCTGGCGTCAGACCCCTTTTCCAGTGTCGTGATGTGAGAAGGCTAAGTCGAAGTATCATACGTGTATTATGAACTGATAAATGATAAAGAGCACAAAAATATAAATCCTGGCTTAGAAAGCTAAAACACAGTAATCCACTGCATGCTACCGGCGAGTTACGCGCGTGTGAGTGTTGTTTTTTAAACAAAACCCCATAAATAACACATAAAATTGCAGCTCAAGTCATCTCAACTAAAATTAAAAGAGATTGTTTCTACAATCACAGTTATGGTTTCGGAGAATGTGCTATTGCATAAAGGTTTTCCATTTGAACCAGTGGTCTGGTGCCTATATGAATCCCATAAGAAAGAGTCATGAAATTGGAACTAGATCTGGTCATTTTGCAATATCTCCACCATTGGTAGGGAATGTTGCGGGCAAGCTATTCTCTTTTTCAAAAATTTACAAAATTTACAATCAATTGCCAAAGGGGCTTAGAGAAACGCCTCCAACTAAAATGTCTTTTAAATTTTTATCTACCGAACTAGAAAAGTGTTTAATCCTGCTGATATTTTTAATTTTGATTATGATAATACTTTCTCATGGTTAAATAAAAGACAGGATTAATTTTTTTCAGCAACATAATTTCTCCTGAGATTCTATCTTCAAATTTTGTATTATTAAAACTGAAATGTTATGCATTATATCATCTTGTTAAACAACAATGCACACAATCAATTATTAGTCATGGTTCCCTTTTTTTACAAATGTTATACTCGAATTATAACTTAAATTTTTTTTGTAATTTTGATGAAGAATCTATCACTGTTTACAGCTGATCTTTCTGATGCTGATAAATTGTACAGTACAACTAATTGCACATATATATGTGATGTGATATCTTTTTATATTGTACAATTTATAATTTTATTATTTGATGGAACATGTGTGGTTTGAATCCAAATAAAGATATTCTATTCTATTCTATTCTATAAATCCCCCGACAAGGAAACTTAGTACACAATGAAAGGAGTCTAACCTTACAGGAGGTGTTATGGCTCTGCCGTGACGAGTAAACACTGATGTTGGCTCTGTTGACACTGAATCTGGTTCCTCTATCTCTTACGGTGGCATGACGGCGTCATTTGGCGTTGTTGTTGGTGACCTGTCGGGCGTTAGACCGTAGTCAGCAAAACTGTCTGGAGGTGAAATTATTGTCTCTTTTCTGCTTGATAGATCAACATCGTGGAACAGCGGGTCATTAGGATCAACGTCGGCCGGGGATAATCTGTGTTTTGAGACAACTTCAGCTTTGCCATTAATCTCCAAAAGTATTTAATTCTGACGTCGATCTAACACACGATAAGGACCGCGCTTAGGTTTGGCTAGAATCCTGTTATCCATGTCGTTGTTGATGAAGAACCATTTGCAGACATGAAAATCTTTGCGTTTGTAGATCGGACTATGTTGTGGACGTGTTGGACAGATGCGTTGCTTGCAATTCCTGAGTACTTATAGGTGAAGGACACAAGATGGATGCACAAAGTTCTGCAGGGCTACTCAGGGAGTCTGCAACCACATTTCTGATCCTATAACCTGAGTGACTTCATATTCATATTCGTGTATTTGTGTAAGTTGTGAGTTGACACACCGTGAATATAAATACTCTTTCTTTCCTCTGAGCATTTGGAGTAGAGGAAGGTCGTCGGTGCAAGTGTTGAATTTTCCGCCATCCAGATAGGTGTGGAATCGACCGATAGATGGCGAGTAACTCTATACCTAAAGTATCATATCGCGTCTCGCGAGGTTGTAGTTTTTGCTAGAAGAACGTGATAAATAGGTGTACGCCATTGACAGACTGTTGAAGTACTGCGCCTGCGGCAACATCGTATGTGTATGTGATCAATTCAAAAGATTGATACCAATCAGGTGAATGTGGCATGGTTGTTTTGCATAAAGCCTCTTTGGCATCCTCGTAAGCCTGCATGTCGTCATCATTGAGCTGAATCAGTTGTGGTTTTTTGACAAAATGGCTTTCTAGCATGAGATATTTTTTGAAGACGTGCCATGATCTTGGCAAGGCAGGGTACGAATCGAGAATAGTAGTTCATCTTGCCCAAGAATCGTCGTAATGCTCGAACTGTGGTTGGAGGATGTAGATCTTGAATAGCACGAACCTTACAAGGTAGAGATGTCATGCCTTCTTTGGAAATTTGATGACCGAGGAATTCAATTGATGTTTGCGCAAAGACACATTTGTTGCCATAAAGCCGGAGAACATAGTCTGGTAGACGTGCGAGTAGAATCTCAATATGCTGTATATTTTTGGAAATTGAGTTGGAGAATACCAGAACGTCGTCTAAATAGGGAATTATAAATAGTAGACCGTCTAGTATTTCGTCCATAGCGGTTGAAATGTTTGAGATGCGTTCTTGAGACCGAAAGGCATATAATGATATTCGTGTGTGCCGCCTCCGGTGAATAAGAGTGCAGTATATGAAATGGAGTCTTCGTCCATGGGTACTTTGTATTAAGCTTTGACTAGGTCAAGTTTTGATTACACAACATGACCGTTAGCAGATCTGAGTAAGTCAGCTGGACTTGTCAGGCTGTACAAATCAGACTGTGTGCAAGAATTGAGAATACGATAATCCCCGCATAATCTGAATGGTCCGGATTTACTTTTTGGTACCACTTCCACAGGCGACGCAAATGGTGAGCTGGATCGTGCACAGATGCCTTGTTGACGTAGCATGGCGAATCCTTCCTCGGCGGCCTTATGATTGTGTGGTGCCAATGAATGTGCTCTGGGAGGATGAGGAAGTGGCTTCGATAAGGTGATGCAATGAGCTGTTATGGCACGCTTCATCTTGAGATCGGGCATAAAGTAGATAGGTTTGAAAATCTCTCCATGTCGTTTTAGAACATCATCCAGTTGTGGTACATGAGAAACTGGAGGAATTAATTGAATGGACGAGACTAATTTGGCGCGAGTCGTGTGTTTGAGCGCTGATGATAGCAATTGATTTTCAGCAATGTTTTTGTATGTAGAGTAAGATCGAAGTGTTCGAGGAAGTCACGTCCAATGATGATTCTTGTCGTATTGGCAATGATAAAATGACAAATGAAACATCGTTTTGAGTTGGAGAACGAGATTGCATGTTCTCTTACCCCAAACGTCGCTATACTGGAGTCATTGGCGCAGGTAAAGTTGCTGGTGTTGATTGGATGGGTGGGTTCAAAATAATTGTAGCGGAGTAAGCTGACGTCAATACCAATGTCTATGAGGAATAATTCGCCAGAGTTTGAGTCACGGATGAGAAAAGATGTTAATGCTGACAAATGTCGATGAAGCGTTTTTGCAGGCCTTTGGGCTTTTAAAGCATGAATTGACTGGAGCCGTCGCTGTAAAGCCAATAGTTTGATTGCGCTCTACCGAGAAAGAATCGTGCTTCAAGCCAGAAGACGTCAGGCGGCCAACAATTTTGGGGTGATCAGCAACTACTGCCGTGGAGCAGGCTGATATCGGAAGTTTTCCGAACCCTCCATGGGCGAATCAACCTGAGTTCTCAAAGGTGACCGCGCCCACTTAAACGCCGCGTCTGTGCGCGGGAATCGGCAGCCATTTCTCAGGCGATAATACGTAAAGTGGCCATATCTGCGATAATTTGTTCACCACTCCGCCGAAAGCTCGGGAACTGCGGCAAGGCCTCTGGACGTCGACTTCTTGCTGCTGTTTTGGGACGGTGATCGACGCTTGTCACGCTTGCTCTGGTCGCGTCGGTAGTCGACGACATTGACCGATGTTGAATCTAGCCTGACGGTGAGGCTCTCGAGCAGGCTGATGAGGCGTTCATTGATGACATTACTTTGGTCTAATGATGCTGGAGACTAAGGCTCGGACAGGCTTGATGCGTTGCAACCTGGCTCTGAGGCAGGTGAGCTGCAGTGGTGTTTCTTCCACCACTTGTCTAGATGTTTCGGCAGTATGTCGTCTTCAACTCCAATGGAGTCGCGCAGGAACGTGGCCATTTCTTGCAGTGCCGGAAGAAGCTTCTGAATGAATAATCGCAGCAAGATTTCATTGGGAAGCTTGAATTCAGTGGATTTCAGCTTCATCTCTCTAAATAGCTCGGAAGGCGTGTGGCAACCTAGGGACATATGGCTCATCAATTCTGTAAGCCGGTCTTCACGATCCGGTGTCAGGCGCTGCTTGACGGCGCGTTGCAGGCTCTGCCATGGCTGCGAACATTTGACCTCAGTGTATTGATGCAGGATGTTTTTGAATATGCGTGTGAAAGAAATTTGGATTGTCTCCCATGCCCTCAAAAATATGGAGCCCTCCTCTGTTATATTGGACTCCTTGGCCAATAAATTAACATCGTCGATCTACTCGTCTAGGTAGTCTGGATCAAACTGGCGTATCTTGTACTAGGTTCATGTGGTGGTGCGGTTTGTTGCTGGGCTCGCCACCTGGATTCCTGCATTTCCTAGGCTGAATTTTGGCTTTTATATGCGAGCGCTGTCGAGTAAAGATGGCATTATTACATCATCGTCATTCGTCATTATGTGGCTGTCTTCGATGATTGTGATCTCGAGAGAGTGGCTCACAGTGTTTTGTGGCTCAGGACTTGTTGTCTTGTGTGTCTTCTCCGCTTTACCTGATTCACTCTTCCGTGGCATTCATCCAATGTGCTTGAGCTACCGGGTTGAATACTGTTTGCTTGATATTCTCAATGACTAGGGTTGCTGCTTGATTATTAGCTGTGCGCTCAAACCGGTACGAAGCACCATTTATGTAAATGGTGTTTTTAGGGGTAGCGGTTTATTTAGCGATGCTGTGATATTCCTACATATGCCTGGTAGCTGACGTCGAAAGAAATGGTTTTCGTGGACCGTGCTTATAATCAGTCTCATAATTTAGCTGGCGCCAGACCCCTTTTCCAGTGTCGTGATGTGAGAAGGCTAAGTCGAAGAATCATACGTGTATTATGAACAATGTTACAAAGTAAATTAAAATTCAATGTTCGTCAAAATTGACCGTGATCTAGACGGAAGCAAAATAAAATATTGTTAACACAAAGTTAATACCTAGGCGCGAAAGCTGTAAGTCATAAATCCCGATAAATAAATCCAGAGTGCCTAAGCAATATAGTTTAGAGTCACTGATAATAGGTGAAGAGCACACACAATATAAATCCTGGCTTTGACAACTAAAACACAGTAATCCACTGCATGATACCGGCGTGTTACGCGCGGATGTGTGTTGTTTTTTTTACAAAAACCCCCATTAATCACAAATAAAATTGCAGCTTAAAAAACCTCAAACAAAACTGCTTGAAACTAACAGAGATTGTTTCTAAAATCACAGTTAGGAGAAAGATTGTCTAAAACCATAATTAGTATGTGACACTGAAGTCAACCGGAGCTGACGAAATTGAGTCTCGTTGGATTATAACGCGGAGCCGCGCGTTACAATATAATAAAAAGCTTTCTAGATATCTTTAAAGATAATTAATGAATCCAACTTTTTCTCACCCATTATAACTGCATGCTTTGTCATAGAAAGCATATTAGAGATTGTCGATTGATCTTTCCTAAAGTCATATTGGCTCGTATCAAAATCAACCGGGAACAAATTCTAAATGACCTATCAGTCGTGTTATTATCTTCAAAAATGAAGTGACAACAGACATTAGTCTGTAATCATTGGCGTATGTTGGCTTGTTTACCCTAAGCAACGGATTAGCTACGATCGTTAGATATGAGTTTGTGTTGTTTTGATAGAATAGACTTAATCTCTATAGTATATATATAAAATTATTTTGTGTAGATATATGTGTGCAATCTTAACATTAACCAATTTCAAAATCGTCTTGTTTACCAAAGTTAGGTCAATTGATTTAATTATTATGTTAATTCAGTAAAATTAGAAACTTTGTTTAAATTCAAAACTCATGTAGTTAATCATAATTGAGTAAATGTTAATAGATTTTCTTAGATTTTTTACACGTAAAAGGATATTTGTAAATTTTATTGTGGTCTAAATTTTGTAAGTTACTTTTATTTACGTTAATAAAAACAAACTCTAAATATCGGGCTTGATAGATTAGGAGACAAAACGCCTATGAACAAAACTAAACAATAAAACATTTTCAGCTTATGTTGCCTAATCGTACACATCTTGCTGAAACAATATCCCAATAAACTGTGAGTGCATATAAACGCATACTAAAAAAATTTGGCCTGCAAAATAAATTCCACATATATTAAAGTTTACTAATTAATATCTACAAAATGCTTTATTCACCATTCTATTCTGTATGATTTAAGTAGATATTTGATAACACTAGGGCTGAGAATAAACAGTAAAAAGACGAGAGCTTTAAAAATAGTTAACACAACAGACTTTAATTATATTTATTTTCATGATGCTGTGAATAATGATGTTTTTGAGATTAAATTAATGCAAGAAATAAAGGATTTAAGCATAATTATTCAATGTAGAGCTTCTGCTGAGAGACATATTGAAAGGATAGTAGGCAGTGCCAAGAAAAGATGGGTGCTAATAAATAGAAATATCTTATTGAATGATATAAAATTAAAAAATGTATATAATATGGATTAGACCGATACTAGAATATACTGCCGCTACTTGGAATCCATTAAAAAAGGGTTTGTTCAATAAGATAGAAGCTGTACAAAGAAAAGTTTTGAATCAAATTAGTCCTATCTCCTGCACTATATACGCCACTAGATTACAGTTTGTATCACTGCACACTTTATGGTTTCGGAGGATTTGTTATTGCATAAACGTTTTCCACTTGAACCATTAAACTGGTGCCTATATGAATCCATTAAGAAAGAGTCATGAAGTTGGAACTAGATCTGGACATTTGGCAATATCTCCTCCTTTGGTGGGTAATGTTGCGAGCAAGTTATTCTCTTTTTCGAAAATCTACAAAATTTATAATCTATTGCCAAAGGGGACTAGAGAAACGCCTCCATCTAAGATGTCTTTTTAATTTTTATCTACTGAACTAGAAAATGTCTACAATCCTGCTGTTATTTTTTATTTTGATTAGGATAATTCTTTCTCATGGTTGAATATAGGACAAGGATAATTATTATCAGCAACATAATCTCTTAAGATTTTTATTTTCAAGCTTTTTATATTTAAAATTGAAATGTTATGCATTATATCATCATATTAGTCAAACATACATACAATCAATTGCTAGTCATGGTTCTCATTTTTTTGCATAATGTTACACTCGAATTATACCTTAATTTTTCCTATTTTGATGATGAATTTATTACTCTTTACAGCCGAACTTTCAGATATTGATATATTGTACAGTATAACTAGTGAGATTTATTTATCTACATGCGACTAAATGCACATATCTATGTGATGTTATATCTTTTTTTATATTGTACATTTTCCAATTTTATTATTTGATGGAACATGTGTGGTTTGAATCCAAATAAAGATATTCTATTCTATTCTATTCTAAATGGCCCAAATGATCAATGATTTGAATAAATAAAAGGATACACATTATATACATATAGTTAAAAGCTTAAATAGGAAAACAATTTAAAGTTATATATTGCATAGATCGTTTGTGTCCTAAGGTAAAACATAAAAATATCCACTGACTCTGTAATTTAACAGTAAAAATATATTACTATAAACGTCCGACCTTGTGATCAAAAAAAAAAAAAAAAAATATATATATATATAAATATATATATATATATATAATTAAGGAAGAAACCGGTCTACTGAATGATTTGCTTTTTTACACTATGCAATTATTTTTTTATACTGACAAATATCTGTAAATATTAATGAGTCAGGTGTTTGTATCAAGATTGCAACCTTGATTGTAATAGCCGTAATATCATCCCACGCAACCATAATTCGTTTAATTAAACAAATTTTCATTTCAACACTATTTATCCATGTAGTGTGGTGTCTGTTCAATAATGGCAGATTATGGATCTTTAGTTGGAATGTTGTGTCTAAATGGATGACAAATTAGCTCCACATAAACGAAAAAAGACTGACCGATTAACATTGTTTATTATATAATTGAAAACTGTGTGTAGTGTGAGACAGGGTGACTCAGTGGTTAGTGCTCCAGATTCTAGAGCCACCAAGCCCAGGTTCGAGTCCTGTCCATAGCAAATTATGGCTATTACAAGATTAGTTTCCAATAAGAACGAGACTAGTCTACTGGATGAATTTCCTTTTCTGCACTATACAATTCTTATATTATACTGGCAGATGTACATACTTAATGGGTCAGGTGTTTGTATCAAGATCGCACCCTTGATTTTAGTAATCGGTATGACAGCCTGCACAAACAATGTTCGTTTTACCTTCTTCGATTGTCACAATCCTTGGCTAAAATCCGAGCACCGCTGTATGGTATTTCTGATGATCTTAATAAACTCCAAATATTTACGAAAACTAAGTTTTCTAAATTTTTTACAGTGTTTTGATAAAAATTAGACGCGGAAGTACTCACTTTATAATAAATTCTCCGATCCAAATTAATTCGTCATTAATTTATTGAAGAAGAAATTGACTTAATTACAAAACGATGCACTTGCTTATAGAAAAATGTTTTGCATTCCTGGCAAGGAAAATCTTATATTAAGAGAAGCATAATTTGAATAAATATTCAAAAATTTATCGGATTAAAAAGCGAATAATCATGGCAGACTACGATAATTCAAAACGAAGCTTTTCAACATATGCCACCAATAGCAAAATTAGTTACAATCAATGAAGTATCATTTTAGTAAAACTCATTTGACAGCTTTGCAAGTATACACAAAAAACGTGTATTACTATTCTTTAACCAGACTTTTATACTAACGCGTATATTTCATATGCAATAGGCGTCATTTTTGTTGTGTAATATAAATTGACGCAAAAGGTAATGCAACAGAAGTAACTTAGATTATCGTTTCCATTGAATTGTCCTATTTGTTGAAAGAGAAATCGATTGAACATGACAAAAAACAATATCTGAGTCCAGTTGTAACATAGATATCCAGATTGAATGCTTTACTGAAGAAGTTTAAGCATGACTTTTCTTTGGGAACATTGTTCCGATAACTAGTACGCTAACGCTCAAATTAGCTAAGTGGTTGTCTTATACATTTAAATAGCTGAGGCAGCACTTATTTGAATACTGTTTGAAATATTCTTTTGCATTTGTTGAGAAGATAGATAAAATGAAGGTTAAAATTCTTTGTTTATGTTCGTTTGATGTTGGATCAAGTTTGCCCAATTTATTGCTAAAGAACTATTGAAAATTCGTGTCAGTATATCCAGGAGAATTTACCAAACTTTAAACAGAGTGAAGCGTGTTTTGAGCAATTAAGTTACCTTTGTTTTTCAGTAAGACAACTTGTTTTAAAACCTGATTTTCGGATTGCGTACCGAAATATTTGAATCCACTGTCATCATGATAATTTTTGCATATATTTCGATTTCCGGGTACGGAAATCTTTTTCAATGCCAAACACATCACCCACTAAGTTGACAATCAGTATGTCAAGTGGAAATATTAATTTAAACTGCCTCATTTATACTTGTTGTTAGATATCTTAAACATAACGTTTATTTTAAAAAATGCTAAGGAAGTGTATGTTAAATTGGTTTGCGTATATCTCTACATGTATACACTCTTCGCATTGAGATTACAGTGATTTAATGACAATTACTGACAACTCACTAGATAAGCGTACGTCATGCCTGTGTGTATGCGTTCTCGTTTGTTTTGAATTGATGAGTAATCAGTTAATGCACGTGTACACTCATCCCAGTGAAATTACAGCGATTTGGCAACATCTGACTATTCACTGGACAAGCGTGTTTGTGTGTATTTTGATTTATTTGACTTCACGTACTTCCAGTCATGATTAAATTTACTTATAACGCTCATTATAGTTGCTTCAATTAACTTTATAGGATACTCATTAGCACTGAATATTTCTCGCAGTCTCCCTGATTCAATCTCTCAGTGTTTTTTATCTGTTAATCTTAAACTTCTTATTATCATCGATTTTAAGATACCGATTTTCATTCTATATGGATGATTTGAATCGAAATTAAGAAGGATACCTGAGTAAGTATCCTTCCTATAAACATCCCGTTCTAGTTTTGTACCATTTCTAATTAACTTGACATCCACAAATGGTAATTCGCCACATGATTCATTTCCAATTGTCAATTTAAGCTCGCTCACCTGATTTGCTATGTTTAAGAAATTTATCAGTTGATCCTCCCCGTGATTCCAAATAACTAATATATCATCCAAATATCGTACATACAATTTAGGGTTTAGGGGCGTTATATCTAAGAGAGTCTTCTCCATGTAATGCATGAAGATATTAGCTATTGCAAACGATAGTGGTTGCCGCATTGGTATACCTCTAATCTGCTTATAAAATGCATTCTTAAATTTCAGATAAGTGGAGGACATACATAAGTACATCATCTCCATGACGTGTCTTATCGTCATTTTGCTTCCTTCCAATACTACTGGATGATCAACCAGGAAACGCTGAAAATAGTTTAGTACTTTAGGTACTGGTGTATTGGTATACATTGACACCACATCTAAACTCGCCAATATATCGTTTTCATTAAGCTCACATTTATCTACAATCTCAACCAAATGGTATGAATTCATCAAAGTATTGTCTAAGAAGTACGAAAATTTCTTTATTCTATGACATAGAAACTTAGACATTTAATATGTTGGAGAGTGTTGAACATTAACAATAATTCTCAAAGGGTTGCCTGGTTTATGTATCTTTACTAAACCGTACACTCTAGGAGCGACTGTATCTCTTTGTATGAGAGCGTTACCATGCGCTTGATCTAATTCTCCTTCAGCAATCATATTATTGACCAATAATTTAACTTCTCCTTGTAGCTTATCCGTAGGATCTTTATTAATTTTAGTGTATACCTCTATATTGTCTAGTTGTTCATACATTTTATCATTATAGTCAGATTGACTCATCAGAACCGTCGCTCCTCCTTTGTCTGCTTTCAAACATATTACACTGTTTGCTATTAACTCTTTCCTGAGACTTTTTATTTCATAATTTGGTTTATATTTTTCCTCTGTGTACGTTAGCACAGCTGCGGCTACGTCTAATTCAAACTTAACTTTATTCTTGTCTGAGAGGAATTGTGCTATTTTAACAGCCTCAGTAATTATCTCATGTTTTGGTGATTTCTCAATTTGGATAGCTCTATTCAAACCACGATTAAGCATTTCCAGCTGTTTCTCATTAAGATTTATTTTAGAGAGGTTTACCACTCGATTAGTTACAACAGGACATGTCCTAACTGTGGTCTGTCTAGAGATGCCAAAATTTCCTAACTTTCTATCATGCCTGATGTGAACCTTTTTTATCTCCTTATTACGTGCGCCATCAGTAAAATCCTCTATACATTTAAAGTCATCCGCGTGCAAGAAAGAAAGTAACAAAGATCTTATTTTAGTTTGTTTTCTAATTAGTTCATATTTGCGTTTCTCTAAATTGCTAATCAATGTATTCATTATGTTAAAAGTCAGTTCATGTTTAAGAGATCTACCTTAATCATTTAAATGAAATGGCAATTTAAATTTGAAAAATTTAGGAATTACGCAATGTTTTAAACATATTTTAATGAAACGAATATTTTCCACTTGCCTTACTAATTGTTTTTTTATGTGATGATAGCGATATTGCAGCTTCACTGTTGTAGAACCGTATTTAGTACCTAAATAAGATTTAAAAGAAACATGTTGCGCGACACGGAAAGGATCATTTACCTGATTTTCGGATTGCGTACCGAAATATTTGAATCCACTAACATCATGATGATTTTAGCCTATATTTCGATTTCCGGGTACGGAAATATTTTTCAATGCCAAACACATCACCCACTAAGTTGACAATCAGTATGTCAAGTGGAAATATTAGTTTAAACTGCCTCATTTATACTTGTTGTTAGATATCTTAAACATAACGTTTATTTAAAAAAATGCTAAGAAAGTGTATGTTAAATTGGTTTGTGTATATCTCTACATATATACACTCTTCTCAATGAGATTACAGTGATTTAATGACAATTACTGACAACTCACTAGATAAGCGTACGTCATGCCTGTGTGTATGAGTTCTCGTTTGTTTTGAATTGATGAGTAATCAGTTAATGCACGTGTACACTCATCCCAGTGAAATTACAGCGATTTGGCAACATCTGACTATTCACTGGACAAGCGTGTTTGTGTGTATGTGCGTGAGCGTTTACTTAAAACTGAGAGCTAATCTGTTACATGTAATTATAGGCACGTGTAACGGTCATACAAGTAAAACTAAAATGATAACTGTCATTTCCTAGCTGCACAAGTCAGACCTATTTTACACTTACTTTTCTAAATGAAGTAATTACGTGTGGCATTTCAGTGAGGAGGGGGAATGACACTATTAATAGAGTAAATAATTAATAGGTAGTAAAATTTAATTAGAAACGGATAAAGTGTTTCAATAGGGTAGAAAGTTAAATTAAACGGTCCGTAAAAGAAATTAAAAATGCCTGATAAAGAAGATACTAGTAATAGTGCAAAGAAAATAAATAAAATAAAAATAAACCTTGCCATCATGTATAGAAAAATGTATGTTAAAGGCGATACACTAACAACAGAACATAAGATAACAGATAAAATAAGATAATAAGTAATCAAGGATGAAATAATAAGATAATCAAAATTAAATTAGGCGATATTGAATTACTCACTCTCCACCTCTGTAAGTTAATATCAGTCCAGTGTTCTTATTCTTTTACTTGAGCGAGTTTCTGATTCTGATTCTGATTCGTGCAATCTTCGTTTTCTACCATTATTTAGTGCTTCATTCCAAATAGGACCTAGTGATTTTTCTACGGCTGTTTCATTCATTATGTCATTTCTCGATTTAATTTCGATGGATTCTCTAATCAGTCTAGTCGATCTGTTACGGTTACAAATTGATATACGTCTGCACCCATCCCAATTAATTGTGTGTCCTGTCTCTACTGTATGGCGTGCAAGATCTGATCTATTAACATGGGCATACTTGCATGCGGTTTTATGTTCCCCTCTTCTAACCTTAATCGGGCGCATGGTTTCACCCACACACATCAAGTTACAGTCGTTACATGGAATTTCATATACTCCTGATGTGTCTAGCGGTTCTATTTTTCCTTTTGGTTGGGAAGTATAATACCTAGTGTAAGGGTCTGTTTTAAAATAGTACGTATATTGTATTTTGATACTACCATTTTTATTTTCCTACTTAGTTTAGAGTCAGGTATAACCATTACCCTCCGGTCATCTTTTGATTTATTTGACTTCACGTACTTCCAGTCATGATTAAATTTACTTATAACGATCATTATAGTTTCTTCAATTAACTTTATAGCATACCCATTAGCGCTAAATATTTCTCGCACTCTCCCTAATTCAATCTTTCTGTGTTGTTTATCTGTTAATCTTAAGCTTCTTATTATCATCTATTTTAAGATACCGATTTCCATTCTATATGGATAATTTGAATCGAAATTAAGAAGGATACCTGAGAGGGTATCCTTCCTATAAACATCCCGTTCTAGTTTTGTACCATTTCTAATTAACTTGACATCCACAAAGGGTAATTCGCCACATGATTCATTTTCAATTATCAATTTAAGCTCGCTCACCTGATTTGCTTTGTTTAAGAAATTTATCAGTTGATCGTCCCCGTGATTCCAAATAACTAATATATCATCCAAATATCGTACATACAATTTAGGGTTTAGAGGCGTTATATCTAAGAGAGTCTTCTCCATGTAATGCATGAAGATATTAGCTATTGCAACCGATAGTGGTTGCCGCATTGGAACACCTCTAATCTGCTTATAAAATGCATTCCTAAATTTCAGATAAGTGGAGGACATACATAAGTACATCATCTCCATGACGTGTCTTATCGTCATTTTGCTTCCTTCCAATACTACTGGATGATCAAGCAGGAAACGCTGAAAATAGTTTAGTGCTTTAGGTACTGGTGTATTGGTATACATTGACACCACATCTAAACTCGCCAATCTATCGTTTTCATTAAGCTCACATTTATCTACAATCTCATTCAAATGGTATGAATTCATCAAAGTATTGTCTAAAAAGTACGAATATTTGTTTATTCCATGACATAGAAACTTAGACATTTTATATGTTGGAGAATGTTGGACATTAACAATAATTCCCAAAGGGTTGCCTGGTTTATATATCTTTACTAAACCGTACACTCTAGGAGATAAATGTGAGCTTAATGAAAACGATAGATTGGCGAGTTTAGAAGTGGTGTCAATGTACACCAATATACCACTACCTAAAGTAGTAGACTATTTTCAGCTTTTCCTGGTTGATCATCCAGTAGTAATGGAAGGAAGCAAAATGACGATAAGACACGTCATGGAGATGATGTACATATGTATGTCCTCCACTTATCTTAAATTTAGGAATGCATTTTATAAGCAGATTAGAGGTATTCCAATGGGGCAACCACTATCGGTTCCAATAGCTAATAACTTAGTGCATTACATGGAGAAGACTCTCTTAGATATAACGCTCCTAAACCCTAAATTGTATGTACGATATTTGGATGATATATTAGTTATTTGGAATCACGGGGACGATCAACTGATAAATTTCTTAAACAAAGCAAATCAGGTGAGCGAGCTTAAATTGATAATTGAAAATGAATCATGTGGCGAATTACCCTTTGTGGATGTCAAGTTAATTAGAAATGGTACAAAACTAGAACGGGATGTTTATAGGAAGGATACCCTCTCAGGTATCCTTCTTAATTTCGATTCAAATTATCCATATAGAATGGAAATCGGTATCTTAAAATAGATGATAATAAGAAGCTTAAGATTAACAGATAAACAACACAGAAAGATTGAATTAGGGAGAGTGCGAGAAATATTTAGTGCTAATGGGTATGCTATAAAGTTAATTGAAGAAACTATAATGATCGTTATAAGTAAATTTAATCATGACTGGAAGTACGTGAAGTCAAATAAATCAAAAGATGACCGGAGGGTAATGGTTATACCTGATTCTAAACTAAGTAGAAAAATCAAAATGGTTGCATTTAAATACAATATACGTACTATTTTAAAACAGACCCTTACCCTAGGTATTAAACATCCCAACCAAAAGGAAAAAATAGAACCGTTAGACACATCAGGAGTATATGAAATTCCATGTAATGACTGTAACTGTATGTGGGTGAAACCATGCGCCCGATTAAGGTTAGAAGAGTGGAACATAAAACCTCATGCAAGTATGCCCATATTAATAGATCAGATCTTACACGCCATACAGTAGGGACAGGACACACAATTAATTGGGATGGGTGCAGACGTATATCAATTTGTAACCGTAACAAATCGACTAGACTGATTAGAGAATCCATCGAAATTAAATCGAGAAATGACATAATGAGTGAAACAGCCGTAGAAAAATCACTAGGTCCTATTTGGAATACAGAACTAAATAATGGTAGAAAACGAAGATTGCACGGATCAGAATCAGAATCAGAAACTCGCTCAAGTAAAAGAATAAGAACACTGGACTGATATTAACTTACAGAGGTGGAGAGTAAGTAATTCAATATCACCTAATTTAATATTGATTATCTTATTATTTCATCCTTGATTACTTATTATCTTATTTTATCTGTTATCTTATGTTCTGTTGTTAGTGTATCGCCTTTAACATACATTTTTCTATACATGATGGCAAGGTTTATTTTTATTTTATTTATTTTCTTTGCACTATTACTAGTATCTTCTTTATCCGGCAATTTTAATTTCTTTTACGGACCGTTTAATTTAACTTTCTACTCTATTGAAACACTTTATGCGTTTCTAATTTAATTTTGCTATTTATTAATTATTTACTCTATTCATAGTGTCTTGCCCCCTTCTCACCGAAATGTCACTCGTAATTACTTCATTTAGAAAAGTAAGTGTAAAATAGGTCTGACGTGTGCAGTTAGGAAATGACAGTTATCATTTTAGTTTTACTTGTATGACCGTTACACGTGCCTATAATTACATGTAACAGATTAGCTCTCAGTTTTAAGTAAACGCTAACGCACATACACACAAACACTCTTGTCCAGTGAATAGTCAGATGTTGCCAAATCGCTGTAATTTCACTGGGATGAGTGTACACGTGCATTAACTGATTACTCATCAATTCAAAACAAACGAGAACACATACACACAGGCATGACGTACGCTTATCTAGTGAGTTGTCAGTAATTGTCATTAAATCACGTAATCTCATTGCGAAGAGTGTATACATGTAGACATATACACAAACCAATTTAACATACACTTTCTTAGCCTTTTTTAAATAAACGTTATGTTTAAGATATCTAACAACAAGTATAAATGAGGCAGTTTAAACTAATATTTACACTTGACATACTGATTGTCAACTTAGTGGGTGATGTGTTTGGCATTGAAAAAGATTTCCGTACCCGGAAATCGAAATGTATGCAAAAATTATCATGATGACAGTGGATTCAAATATTTCGGTACGCAATCCGAAAATCAGGTAAATGATCCTTTCCCTGTCGCGCAACATGTTTCTTTTTTTAGACACTTTGTTTTTTAAAAATTTCAGCTATGAAGACAAAATTATGGACTTTAAATGGATTCCGCTTTAGCCCTTAATATGAATGATATGTTTATGTGCATTTTAGAGAAAATGAATTCTGAACTATGGAGTGAAATGTAACTATATGAACGTTTTGTTGATGACATATGTCTTAATGATCGCCGTGTGGATGCTGAAGTACTGTTTAATATATTCAGTACATAGCATCCGAATCTTAGATTTGCAACGAAAATGAGGAAGATGGTAGTCTAGAACTTGTGAAAAATGTTTTTTCAGACATACTTTTGTGAGGTCATCCATAAATAAGTAATCTGTTCTTTAGAAAAGCTGATTTTAAATCGCTTTAATAAGATTTTGAATTGACCACGTATATTTGTTTCCAATTGTCGCATCGAAAATAACCTCAAATTTGTCTAAATTTAGTTTAATTCTGGTTTTGAATTTTAATGTTTTCACATTCGCCAAGTTACACGACGGGAATGGTTAGGATTTATAAAGGTGCGGATACGGAGAACTGGAACGATGACCTTAATAAAATAGCCTAAGAAATGGCGTTGAGAAGGATTACGAATTTGGTTGCTCTAAATTTAGCACTCATGCTAGTGATCTTGCAAAGGTGAATCTAGCATCAATGTGGCTCTCGTTAGATAGGAATTCAACATAACCACCTACTCAGTGGTGTAGAAGCTCTTTGGTTACTACCATAGCAAAGCATTTCTGATGCCAGATTCTTAATTACAATTATATTAAAATTGTCATCAAATGTAGAATGACTAAATTCATCATTCCTTTCAGTCATTTCTCTTGGGCTCACTTTTCAAATTCCTTTGTTCCACTGCTCTGAATTGTCGCACTTAATGATGTTATTCATTTTTCCAAAATAATATATATTACAAACAATTTATTAAAACAGTGCGAATGCTCATTTTCTGCCGCAGTATACGTTTACGAAAATGAAACCATAAAACAGAAAAACCAATAAATTGACCTTTGATGAATTTGAGATCCTTCCCGACGTAACAAATGGAAATAATTATTTTTTGTTAATCCAAAATATAACTATCAAAATTTATCCGTCTAAGATAAAAATGCAGGATTACATAAATAGATCTACAAGAACAATTTAAGGCGTACTTTCTAACGCCAACCGCTCAAAAGGTGATTGTAAACATCCACCCAGAAAACCAAAAAACTTTTTAAAAATTTTAAATTTCGAAAAATATAACAGAATTTTTAAAAACACAACTGCGTTTAAGAAATAAACACCAACTTTAATTGGTAAAAATTAAATTAATTATTACATGGTGAGTCATCCACCTCTGCAATGGTACTGTTCGCCGATATATTGTCAAAATAAAATTTTAATTTTATTATGATGGACCAATGAAAACGCGCTAAAATACCGATGACTAATTGCGTGCGACTTTGCATCTATATAAACATGATGTTATTACCATGCAGCACACTTTCTGCTCTGCTCGTTACGTGTGATTGCTTTCGCTTTCTCTACTCTACTGAATATCTGTGCTGAGGACTGTACTTGCGTATACCATGCTGTATCCTTTTGCGGCTAGTTTTCAGTCACGCTAATTTTCATGCTTCGGCTTATCCAGTCATACGTAATTAATCATCAATTAATATGATTTCAAAATGTACTAGCACCTTGGATTTGAGGCACATTCACAACAAGACAAGTCTGGACCTTTGAATAGCAACTAACAAATCCTGCTTTGACAAATCTACTCATCCAGGTGCGTCTACACAAAGAACTACAAGCGAAAGAACAAGAGCAAGTGTATAGAAGGCCTTCTGGACATTCACGCGCTGCAAACATGCATAAACTCTCATGGCATTTGCTGGCGAACCTTTTACCCTGTTAATTGACATCGTCAGTAACTGCTCTGTCTGATTCATTATTGGTTTTCTAAGTTACGTCGCACAGCAATTCCATCCAGCGTTACAAATTAGCAACCGCGCCAGGATCGGAGAGCAGTACTACTGCTACAACGTGTTTTGATAATACAAATCATTGCGCAAAAAAATTAAACTAAATAATTTTGTTTTTGAACGAAAATATTAGGTGTACATTATAAACCAACGTTAACACATCTACTCACCGGATCATCCTGTCTTGTGAATAATTCTGAGTCAAAAGCCTTCTGTGGTTCAATTGCCAACTTGCTTTTTTACCATTATCTGCGTTCAATTACTGTTCAAACAATGGAAGCGTATTTTGGTAAGCGCTTTGTTATTAGTTTGTAATATTTATAGGACACGTATTTTCTAATTTTTTTCTATATATTTAAGTCTATTTATGCATTTTAATATCCTATAAGTCACGTTAAAACATGAATATCCTGAATTATAAGTTGGCTCAGTCTACGTCCATCGGTCTCACATCTGATGACAATAGGCTAACCAATTTAAAGTGTTATATTTCAGGTTTGAGTAAACTCCTTGAAAGACATGCCATAGACATGTTAAATGCTAATAAAACCGCGGATCAACACCATCTAATTCAGTATAAACAACAATCGAGACCTCTTCGGTCATTCAGTCGATATTCGTTAAAAAACGTGCTACAATCACCAAAACTATTTCTATTATTATCGAACTTACCTGCATCGTTCGGAGTATTTACCAAACTGATACCAGCTTCATTTCTTAATTGACCACAATCAACAAGGTAACAGTTTCTGTTCTTCACGTATAAAACAGATCAACTGTCAAACGCCTTTTGCTACAATTTATGTTGACTCCTTTCATCCACGCAGGTTATGCAACAAAGAGAGTCAAACCAAAAATGGCATATGAAATGACCAACCTATTTGCCTATATGACCTAGCCAAGCTATCAGAAGAACTTCTGCATTTTCTAGATTTCAAAATCGGAGAATTCATCGTTGACACAGGTGCAGCAGTTTCTGTTCACAAGGGTGATTCTATAGCCGAGATGTTTCTAGGTATTCTATTCGCAACGTCTACAGGGGAGCCCATTTCTACTTATGATTACCGGAATCTCACACTTAAAATAGATATATGACATAAATTTTATCAAAACTACATCGTCGCCAAGGTCTCACACAACATAATAAACTTTGATTTCCAGTTAAATTATCGCCCTATTGTTGATCTGGCTAATCAAAATTTATTGACCCTCCACCGAAATTGAACAAAGTTTCTTGATAAATGCCTCCGAACGTTTGCCGTTATAACGTTGGTATCCAAGCCAAACGGATCTCACACATATAAAATCACGGACTCAAAATCAATGGTGACAAGACGCAAATTGCAACTATATCCGTGGATTACCTAGTGCTTCATATTACTCCTCAAGGTATAAAAAAAACTTTGCTGTCGAAGGTAAACTCCATCAAGAATATTAACTCACCCAAGACATCAAAAGAAGTACATAAAATTTTAGGAGCTTTTAACTATTATCGCAAGCGCCTTCCTGGCCTTTCAAAACAACTTTATCGGTTATATTAGCACCTGCAAAATCGAAAAAGAAATTAGCAGAAACTCCATCATTACTTGGCCGCCTGAAGACGACAAATTACTCCGTCTTGCCATTAACTCTTTAGCAAATGCCCCAATGATAACTCATTCAGACTTCCAACAACCATTTCTACTCACAACCGATTCTTCTGAATTTGGTTATGGGGCCACTTTGGAACAAGATATAGAATAGATATCGATGGAGTTCGGTAGCCTATCAGTTTTTACTCGCGTACTCTGCAACTAGTAGAAACCATATGCGACACTATCGGTCGATAATTCCTCGCCATCCCTGACGCAGTGTCTCACGTCATCAGCATCATTGACATCAGCAGATTTGTTGTTCTTCAGATCATGCACTTTGCAAAGTCCTTCGTTCCACTGCCTTGCATTCTCGCAATTAATGCTGTTATACATTATACCAAAATAATATTTATCACAAATTATTTATTAAATCAGAGTGCAAATGCCATGCCATGGCAGTTCCCATTTTATTTAACCAGTCGTCGAACAACATCAGAAAACTACCACCAATCGCAACGCACTGACGCATTTCCAACTTGAATGATCATCATCATAGTACCAATTGCGTGCGACTTCGAATCTATATAGATACAATGCAATTACTACGCAGCATATTTCTCTGTTCTGCTTGCTACCTGTGATTGTTCTCGCTTTGTCCTCCTGGTTGTCTACCTAGGCCGAATTATGGACTTGCGTATATTGTGCTGTGTCATCTTCTCACATAATCTACTGTCACGCCAATCTTCGTGTTAACGCGCATATAGTCATATGTAAGGGATAATCTATTAATCGGATTTATACAATTGCCAGCCCTTACGGTGTCGCCGCAGATCTTCAAAAGGAAATACTAGACATTCTAACAGCCCTTAACACATCTTGCTTCGAAAAACCAACTTATTCGTGTTCAACTACTCAAAGAATCAGCAATCAACGAACGAAAATACAACGCGTGTTCAGAAGGACTTCTAGGCGCACTCACGCTGCCAACATTCATACACTTTCACGGCAATTTCCAGTGAACGCTTGCCTGGTCCTGTTAATGGCCACTTAGTGTACTTGACGATTTTCCTTTTTATTCTTAGTTATGTCGCGTGGTGTTTACACTTAATCATAGTGTTTACACTACAATCTCGGCACTGCGCGCGCTGGCATCATAATTATGTAACGACACAAATCAATCGCGGACATATTGCGTAAATTAAATTCAAATTTATTTACGTTGCAGCAATGAGAAAAAAGCGAAATTGCCGTTTAACCACGTTTAACCAATAGTGTGCAAGTAGACATATTGCATGCTATTTAAGCACGGTAATTTACCATGCAAGTCAGTTGTGGCATTTGCATTCTACCTGCTTAACGCGTGTGTGTTCTGTCGGCTGTCAATACCTACGCTGGTGATTTGATAGTTTCACCAACAACTAACTACATCCGCGACTCATCTTGTTGCGGTATACCGGAGAGACGAGCCAATTAAGTGCAGAACCTGCAGGACGCCATCCACAGCGTGATTACAGCTCAACCACGGGAGCGACAACTCAACCAGAGTCCACCCAAGGCTCTAGGACATCTTCAAACTCTGAAGACTTCAAGAGAACGCATTACCAGGCCCTCTTAAGGGCCCCCATATCAGTAACTAATCTCTATTCAGAGCACCTTAACCGAGTTTGTAACGTCGTACGGCATTTACTTGAAGCCGGGGCGTTTACAATTATATGAGTTTGTTTAAAATCACTTCTTTTATTTTAGTAAGCTTTTTTGCTTTTGCGTTGTTTGCAGTATTTTGTTTTTATATTTAATCATGAATTACTTTAAAAATATTTCATTGCATTGTCATTACTTTTACGTCCAGACTCTTTACTGAATATTCTCTGCGTTAAAGGATTAAATTCTTTCTGTTCTGCTTAACTGTATAATTTTCATTTTATATCAAGTTAATCTATTTTAGAAATCGTAATGTGGAACAGGCGCTATGTGAAGGGTAAGTTGCTTCATGTGGTTATTGTTTTATTTCAATGTTTATTCATGATGTAATAAACAAGCATAATACATCTTTGCTGGGCAATGAAGAACATCTCTGCTCACTCTATATAGGGTGAGTTAACATTTAAGTTGCATTGTCTAAAGGTTTTCACATTCGTCTAGGAGATTGTACCGTCCTCTTTTTCCCATATTCCTCACCCAAAAGGTAGATGAAGGGCGTAATACAGGCTTCTATTTATTAGTCGCCAATAAGCACGAAAAGAATGTACACGAGATTATACCTTCCGTTCATGCTGTCTGGTTTATCCTCTTTGTCGTATTTCAACTAATTAGTTACTAGGTTCGCAATACCTAATACATTCTTGCAACGAACGTCTTTCGGTCGTTCTCTGGAACATTGTAAATGGAATTTAGTTGGAAAAGTGTTTAGAATGTGACGAAATGTTAATCCAAATGTTATGCTAGTATGCTTAATTCATAAATATATGACTTCATATGATTGTCTACACGCATTTATTTAGATATAAAGATTTGAATATGTATATGGCTGTCGAGGTATCTGATTATGATTGGACACAAGTTTACGTGACAATGTATTTGATGGACCGAGTACATCGTTTAAGAACGATTTTGAATTTCCTCAAGATTATTATTATCGTGTAAGGTATGTTTATGCACATGTTGCAGACATAGATATATATATATATATATATATATATATATATGTATATATATATATATATATATATATATATATATATATATATATATATATATATATATATATATATATGTATATATATATATATATATTACGAGAAAATCTAGCAGAATTTTGACGTCTCGTCTAGAGAATCTCAACATCCGTTTCAGAAACACAATGAATTATTATCTAGGATCCTATAATGCCACAGAGTAGTGCCTGTTTTGTGCACAGCGCGGCTTATCTTCATTTACAGTACGTTCGAATTTTCACCATAAAGTATGGTTGTTTTCGAATCACTTCATATTTTCTTTGGGAGACGGCTTTTCGTGTTTGCTTACATATATTTCAGGTATATTCTTAAGTAGTTTTTTCGGAGATGTGAATGCAAATATTAATCAGATGACTGCGTGGTCCATGTTGATAAATGTGTTCGACAATTATGGATGAAGTCCGGCCATAATCTAATTGAGCCAACATTTTTCGGGAGCTGCAAGACAGTTTGGCCCAGCGCCTTACACTACGTCTGCAGTTTGTGAGCTAAACTCGATAACGAATTCCTAATTTTTAATTTGAGAAAATACAGTAGTACTTGAGGTTCCAAGCCAGCAACGCGTAGATAAGAATTGATCACAAAATCCTGAAATATCCGTAGGACCCCCGATTCTCGTTATGGATGTGCGAATTAGAAGGATATCTCGTTTATTCGGCGTAAATGATATAGCTTCCTAAGGTCTAATTTATTTTCACGTGCGCACATTAAATTCGCCACCGTGAAAGCCTAAATTAGGTCTAATGAATAATGACATAATTAAGCAATTTTGAAAAGGAAATTTTTTAAAGCTAATTGTAATAACCAGTTAGATAATGTTTTTTGCGAATAACGAAAATATATGCAGTTGCATTAGGTGTTATTCATCTAGTTATACACTTTTCAAATATGACCGGAAGGATAAATCAAGGACAGGATGAACGAAATGTATAATCTCGTGCAAAAGGGCGTAATACCGGCTCGTACTGATGAGTCGCCAGTGAGCACGTGACGAATGTGTACGAGATTTTACGTTCCGTTCACGCTGTCTTTAGCTTATCCTTCAGGTAAGATTTGAATACATTTATTACTAGGTGCGCAACACCTAATGCACAATTTCAAGTTTTAATAAAGCTTATTAGTTCATACAATGTTCCAGTTCCGCATAGAAAACATAAAAGTGTGTCATTGCTTTTGGTCCATTATATTTATTCCTATGTTAGCATTTTTAGTTTCGATTATAATGCTTAATGTAAATGGTTAGTTTAAATCATTATTATAAATAAAGAATTATAATTTCAGACAAAATGCTTTTTAAATTATGTCTTTACTTTGTTTTGGAATAAAGATAATCGGCGTAGCAATGAACAACGCTCGCACAACTCTCAACGGTCTAGTCATGCAGGAGCGCAGTTGGCTTCTGCTCGTCAATCACATTCGAATCAAGGGTCACGTCAAAATGAAGTGCAGATGCGCGTAAGTTCAATGCTTGTAAAACTAGTACTTTACCCACTAAATTATACTTTTAGCGAAGGCAATGGCATTAACAGGAATCGAAATCCTTGTACTATGGGTTTCAGTGGAGCCTAAACTAATAATACTGAAATAAATGGGTTTCTCACTAGAACCTGTTTGATTCGATGCTAACAGAATTTCGCCTATTCAGGCTTATCCTTATTGGAGAGAGTACGTTGTGGCGTAGTAAAGTGACCGATGTTGTGAGTAAAGGTATTCGACTTTTCTAGCCGTTTTGTCTGGCGAATAGGGTGTGTTGTGTTCCTTAAATTCTGTTCTAAAAAACGCAATCGCCATTCCAAAACAACAATTAATTGTAATATTACGTTGGTAAGCGATCGTGTAGAACGCGTTGGACAGTTAGTTTTGCTTTATGTTAATGCTTCCTGACGCTCAACTGGCAACGGTCTAAACCAAATTAAGCGATTACATCGAATCATAACTATTACCATGCACTAGCAGCTATAATGCGTCATCTGCCAAGTCATAGAAGTATGAAAGAGGGCCAACAACATGCTTGACTTAAAGACATTTTATTTGATGTTTGGTGAAATATAAGGGCGATTCCACAGTGGTTTGCATAATTTGTCAAAAACGGTTAATACGTCGGTAAATCTAGCCAGAATCCGCTTCTTTTAGTGTCATCGGAGATCCTACGGCAACGAAAGCTTCGTCCACTGGTAGCAGAGCACCGTTTAGCACGATTTATTCATAGTTTAAAAATTTGATCACGACATTAGTTATTGAAGTTTCGAACTAATGTAAGCTTGAAGTTGGTACTCTGTTCAATAATAACAGAATTGCCAGCATATTCAAGGTCCATAAACAGACCCACGCCACCGATCTACATCATTTATTTCCTCTGCATCGACTGTATTGACGAGAAAAGTTAAACGGGGTGGATGCAATCATTCATCCTTGTCGAACGCATGAATCAAACGCGAAATGATTGTAGTGAACCTCTGTCATGTGATTATAATTTGATAGTTCAACTATGTTGTTCGGTAAGTAATTATTAAGTATGTGTATCCATCGAAATTCTTGCCTGACGATCGGCGAGCACAAGCTAGTCAGTCCGGGAATGGTGGCATGCAACTTGTTCGGTATGAAATGGACATAGCCATCAACCTATTTCATGTGAAGCCTCTAGTTTTAGTCTATCTGCGCCGTAACTTTTATTGTTAAATGCGTAGTGACGAAATGAGAGCAAACATGGCAGACACGAAGGGCAAGTTTCGGATGCTGAAGACAACTGGCATCTGGGCAGGTAATGTTTATCAGCCTTGGTTGGCAGACGATCTAAGAGAAGGAAAACTCCGAATAGATACCATCCGAGCTAGTAATGCGCGACCTAGTGTTCTTTAACAGTCCACATATAACCATGAACAGTGCGAACGACATTGCTTACATACTGCATCGGCCGTTGCGCAGTATAAAAATATCTTATCTGCTGAGCCGTGCAGCGTGGATAAGCTAAATCGGGCTACTGCAGGCAGCTTTAGCTCTGATTCTGCCTCCTTCCTTCCCTTTCCTCTTCTCAATCTAACAATAACGCTCTTTTAGATACTATAAATATGTTTGGTGTTGATCATATCATTGAACCAACTATGGGATTGCCAAATATAAAAAATAGTTTGAGTAGACTATCATTCATTACCCAGGTTAGATTTTAACATAGGCGCAATTAATTCGCAAACATTAAAAAAACTTGGATAACAAGAAGCTCTTACACGTACGTTGGATAAAGTAGAAATCGACGTTTGTTGCGTGTCTAAAACCAGAATTCAGAATCCTACGTGCATTTCAGAACTGACTGCACCATTTTTATCTACGCGTTATTGGCTTATGGGACATTGGTATTGCCTTTAGCACACGAGCTGAACTGTGCTAAATTGAAGGAATCACTTTAAATAGTCGACTGTGTTTGGCGCGTTTACATGCGTCTATTAAAATCAATGCAAAATACCTTAATCAACGTTGCCTTTTCATTACATCTGCATATGCTCCTACCGATCACAGACGAAGGCAAGAACCCTTTTTATAGGAAGAGAACGAAGTTCAGATATAGTCTTGGCAATGGGCGACATGAATGCTCAAGTTGGGAGTTTAAATAACGCAGAGTTTCATTTAAGTGGAAGATACACTTTAAGCTCGACGCGCAACAATAATGGTGAACAGCTTTTGGATAGCTGCGCGGAATATAGATTATATTTAAGTAGTACAAATTTCAGACGTGTTAGACGTTGCGCCAAATGGCGTCTTCCAGCTCCCGGACAACGGTGGACTCAAATAGATCATGTAGCAATTAGTTATATATGACCTGATTTAGATTGTCGTTCTTTTTGGGACACTTATGTCGACTCAGACCATGCACTTATCCGTTGTAGATTTTCACTAAATCTGTCAAGGAAAATAAATAAGAATATACTCCAAATATATGTAAGCATACACGAACAACTATCCTTCCACTAATAATATGAAGATATTATAATTTCGAACTAACTGGTCTTGATGGCAAAATTCGAGTTTACTGTGGTCAAGATAAGTTCCACTATGCACATCGCAAGTACAACTGTATGTGGCATTGCAAGCCCCCGTAGAATTAATCATTGGTTCTCTAAAATCTATTGAGATACTGGAAACGAGACGCCAAATTTCCCCTGGCTCGGCACATATTAATACTCGTCGCAATATAAGGCTCCAACTTAAGCGCAGTCTTAACGTTGATCTTGAATCATTTTGGATCAGACAGGCTGAAAAAATGGACGAGACGTTCGCGTCGGGTAATAGTCGCTGTTTGTTCCAAATTATTTGCGCAACATCCGAGAATATCAAAAGTTGGCGAAACTATAAGTGATAGTAACAGTTGTTTTATTACCAAAAAATTGGGTCGTCTTAATAGGTGGGATGAACACTTCAAAGTTCAATTCTCTTGGGCGCCCTCGTCAGTTTCAGTTCCCAGAAAGCATGTCTGTATCAACAGTGTGGAATGCTAGTCTCGAAGGACCCTCAGAGTTAGAAATACGGGCTGTAATCCTATCTCTTAAACTTCGCAAAGCCGCAGGGCCTGATGATTTGGTTCCGGGATTATTTAGGGATTTTGGCGATATTATTTCGGGAGCGCTAACTAAACTTATTCGCACTATAAGGAATGAGGAGACCGTACTCCTTGATTCTCGAACCTTAGCCATTTATGGAGAAACAAAGGTATTTCACTTTGCCCTAAAAGTCGTGTTTACAATGCATATGTAAGCACAGTTTTACTATACGCTTACAGGCGTTCGGCCATCGCTGTTTGAGAAAAAAAGTACATTTTGGTTACCAGCAACGAATAACCCACTTTGACATCCGTAGACGTATTTTTGTATCTACCAACAAGTGCTCCTCGTTAGAAAAACTAAGGCTCCATTAACTTCGTTCGCTCGGTCACGTTTTGCATGTGCCCTCAATTTGATTGCCCAGACGCGCTCTGTTCTCTCATCCAGCACAAGATTGGCATAACAAACAATGTGGGCAGATTTTGACATTGCAGAAACATTTGCAGTCACTTACATCCAAATTGGGTAGTGTAGGACCCACTCGTTTGCTAGGACTGCGTCCACGTTTACATCGTAGAAACCATTCGCGAAATGGCATGGAATCGATCTCAGTGGTGATCTTGTTGCAGATGTCTAGTAGAATCATCTTCGTAACAATCTTTTCTTAGTATGGCAAAGTTAGCTGCGAGGTTTGGTTTGTCTATGACGTGATACAGTGAAACCCGAAAGGAAGCTGTATTGCTGAATTTTTTCTTGCTCTGAATATGACTTGGCTATATTGGTCTTGTTTAAAGGTTTATTTTGCCTCATTTCTGTGAGTTATCTTAATGAATATAATCATAGTAACTAGGTAGTTCCTTTCTCTTTCTCCATCCCTCGTAAATCTGACTAATAATTTTAGTGCCTAATTTATTATTCTTATCTTTATTTATAATTTTTTGTTTCGCTTATGGTTATTTGGCAGTGAAACATTAGTTACTTTCGGCTTTTGTATGGCTGTTCATGATGATGATGATGACGCATGCGTGGAAATGGAAGCTTTGCGCGATATGAAATCGGAAGTGTGTGATTAATCTAGAAAATCAATAATGGGGGGTCGCCTATTCCGATGGAGTAATATTTGACTGCGGCAAAGTGCAGGATTTTTTCTACGAATTCTTCTGGTTGATACTCTGCTTTGGTTAGCTTGATTTGTTTATTTCGATCTATGTTAATCCGCCCGTGGATGATTGCAGTAACTAATAGTATTGCATTAAGGAGCGCATTGATATCACGATGGTTGTGGTTAGTGTCACAGTTTTTAGGATATTGCTAGCAAAATAGAAATTACAATGAATTGCGTCAGATTACTCTTTTGTGATTATGCTTATGAGGTTGTGTAGATCATTCTGAACATTGACTTCGGCTACATGGCTTTCTTCCATGAGACTGCAACTCTGCTACTTAATCAAAAGTATGAGTTTCATAAAACTTTTGAAGATGTCGACTTCAGCGATAAACACGCTGTATGAAGTTTGTAGCAGATTAATAAGCTTTTCTAAAAATTGGACAAGCTGCGCTTGGATAGCTCATGACCCCCACATTCTTTTCGTTGAATGCCCTCAGCATACAATTCTAATTGTTTGTTACATTTGGATTCTGCTTCGAACACATTAGCAACTTTAAACTGGTATTCCTTATGTGTCACTTGGTTAATATCACAATTGTGTATTTTAGGAGTCAGTGTGCAATATTATCACACTTTTCAACAACTGATGCGTTGGATGTTATTCGGTGTTAGTCGAGATAACAATCAAGTTCTGAAGTATTTTTATCGGAAGAATACCTGTGACTTGCTTCATTTTTAATTGATATTGCCCCTGACGTTTTGTAGTACGTTATTGGATGTATTTACGACAGGCCAGCAGAAGCATAAGCGTCTCAATTTTCAGTGTACTAATATGCTGACGAAATATGTGCGGCAGCACGGAGCAGAATAATCGGAAATTGGCGACCAGGTCCTGTCAGATCTCTTGAATGTATAAATGCTCCATATATTATAAGTAGTATCTGTTAACCAGAACATGATCTAGCTGAATACTATGACATCTACGTCTCATTGATTTGAGTGCAGTACAATTTGCCATAGTTGGAACACTAGCCAGCAGAAAGTCAGCACAATATGTAGCTGGCTCATTAGATTTTGGGATGCGGGATACATGTACTACCCAACTTAATTATGCTCTCCTGGAGTTAACCAATGAGGTTACCGCGCTCGTGCAGTTTGTCAGTTGTTAAAGACGAAGTGGATCGGGACGCAAGAGTCCTCGCCATCCAAGAGCCAATGGATGAACTAATTTTGGGCTTAATCGGCACATGAACACCAACAAAGGCTATCGAAAGCCTATAATACGTAGTTTTTCGTGTGTTCAGATCCGGTATAGAATAGGTAGAGTCACTGCTCGTCTGGACACTTACCATAGAATTCTGCATGTGAACATCGCTTTTTACGACCTCTATCATTTTTCTATAATATGACACTGTTCGACCTATTTCAGTTTGTAGCAAGTCAGCACCGACGAGTACGCGATGCTATTAAGTCTCCACTTGATATGCACGTTCCTGAACCATGTGTCTACCAATTCAGACCAATCTGCTCGTTGTATCTTATCCTGATATCATAACTCAGAGGATACGGCGCCATGGCCGATGCAGCGTTAAATCAATAATATTTGTTTATACATGTTTATGTGTGTGATTATAAGAGAATATGGGGTATCACATTCACTTTGAGCTTGGGTAATTGTATTTGATCATCTTGCTTGTAAATAGCTTTGCTCTCGAGGCTGACGAGCTCTTGATCACGCCGTACTGTCCTCTTACTAACCAAAAGACACTTTGTTTGGTGAAAATCTGTCAAAAACTAGTGGAAAAGAATATTCCTCTTGAGGGACTTGATTATTTTTCTAAAATCGTTTCATTCGAAATTCTTGCGGAGGAACTGGATCTCAGTTTATGTTCGGAACATTTTTCATTTAATGACATTTGCTATACCTGCATTTGCATGTTATCATCTTCATAAATATATTTCATTAGTATATGAAATCAATTGTTATTCGTTCCTTTTTTTGGCTGTCAGTGATCACTTAATCACCATTACCTAACGTCACATTTACGTTCTTTAATTGGTATAGTGAAGATTATTATTTGCGCTGCATAGAGGAAGGTAATCATACGTTCAGTTAATCAACTAAAATTTATTATCTATTAATGTAGAATATGCACGTTTATTTGAATATGTTGTTTCACAACTGAAACAAGATAAACATTTCCTCATTTTTGCATTATATTTTCATTTCACAATGATCTAATTACGGGCAATCAATTATTAAACCAACGCAGCTGTTGAAGCACATTTCGCATCACAGCAGCTCGTTCGTCTCGATTCCACCTGCTAGGAGTATTTTGTCAAATTCTGCTTCTGTTTTGGCCTCATGTGGTCTGATTGCTGGCGAGTGTTGGGTCCGTGTCATTTTCTTTGGTGGTGCCAGCTTAACGCTAGATTGGATTCGTGAGGCATTTAACACTGCGTGTGGCGCTCAACTGCGATTTTACAACTGTGTAACAGATGCTGGAAATTTGATAGCCTACATAAAAATAAGGACGAAACAGGTAAAATGATTAATGTTTGTATACGCCGTTAGTTGTCTAGTTAAACTTAGTACTAATTCCTTCTGGTCGATATTCGGTCTTGCTTCGGCTTTGATTTCTTTCTGTATATATTCTGCAGATAACACAAGGTTCATATAAAATGTGAAATTACTTTGGCACCGCTAATTGTTAATCCTCTCGTACGAGTTTTTCATTCTTCCGTCTTGCTCATATTCTAAAGAGCTGTTCATTTCCTATTGAGAGAAATTGATAGATAAAAATGAAACAATTAATTATTACTTATCACATAATGATCTGGTATAGACTCAGTTTTTGTCGCCGTTACTAGCAGCCTTCCTTCATTATACAAAATTATGTTTCTCTCTGGCCTAACCAATAAAGGAGGAATAATGATAAAAGTGGCGATTGGAATAATGTATTTTTATGCTTTACTTACGTTTGCCTTTAACATTAGTTCGATTTGGTGCATATAATTACTGTGGTGTTTGTATTTGTACAGTTGGACGATTACAAAAGCATGTCTGCCAAAATCATCGATCCCTTGAATGGAAATCAAATACGTATTGATTTAACCACAGTGAGTGAGCCGCGCGTTCCTTCTACACCTAAAACATCACCGTCTCGCTCAACTCCTGTGGATATTGAGCGGGAAAATTCGCGTTCAGGCTTACCAGATTCCTGGGAAGCTGCGCTTCGGACTTGCTTCCTTGAACGCTACCAAAATGCCTCCGCCAGTTTAGACTTAAGCAGTCTGCAAATTGATCCTTCGCTTATGAGTCAGGGCCTATATCTTCCGTTGAACAGACAGGCTGTGGCTAGAGCTGTAGTCAACATTTTAATTGAAAACAAAGCTCAGGTGAGCAATACTTTTAGTTTTTATTTGCATTTACTGAATTACTTTTAGATACGTTACCTGTGTTTAATTACAAAGACAATCAATTAAAGTCCTTGTGCATCGTTACGATTGACTACATGGTTTCATCCTTATCTCAGTTTTAAAAGATACGCTCTAAATTTAACTCCATTTTAATCCTCAAACACATGACACTTCGTTGACTGACAATGAAGTAACTCTTATGCACAATTGTGGCTGTAGGGCATTTTTTGTAAATAAAGCACACTTCTTATAGTGGCTTTTTCATGTTTTTTGTTGGCCGTCCAGCACTGTCCTAACTTAAGTTTTCTAATTATAATGCTGGTTTTATTTGACTTTTTCATTCTAAATAAAAAAAGCAATACTTTGCTGAAACTCTTATGCACTTTCTTCTATGCTTTATTTTTGAACAAACCGAATAAATGATCATCCAACACTGGATAACTTGAACAACCACATTGAAACGACTTGTGTGTGCATACCCGTTTATGTTCAGTTGGGTAGCCTCAGTCTTGCTAACAATCGGCTGACGCATTTGAACGATTTTTTACGCCTAGCGAGAAAACCTGCTGACGGTTCCAGCTCTAATCCTGTTGTATCTGTTCGCAAGTTGGATTTGAGCGGGAATCCTCTGAGTCAGATAACGATCCTCGCTCCTCTGCGAGGCTTGCAAGGCCTAACTGAATTAGACATAAGCGAGACGCCTATGAATTCAAGGTGCGGATTTCGTGCAACGGACCATGATAAACTTGTGTCGTGAGTGTCGTTCTTTATATTTTTGATATTGATAAAAGATCCTATTTTTATCAAATATATTTAATTATGTGTAGGCTCCTTCATTTTGTGGCTATGTTACTGCGAAAATGGCTCTCCTACTGAGCCACCCGAGAACTACAAGAGGCCACACAGATTCGATATTGTGCTTACGAGTAAACGGAAAAGGTTCCCAATAAGAACGAAACCGGTCTACTGGATGAATTTCCGTTTCTACATTAAACAATATTTTTGTTTATACCGACATATGTAAGTAATTTTTGGGCTAGGTGCTTATATCCAGATCGAAACCTTGATTATTTTAAATTGAAAAGGTGTTGGTACTAATGAGGTAGCGTCGCTGGTGCCTTTATCCTTTATTCCCTTGCAGATATTTCTTAGTATTACGAAAACTATTGATGGCCATCAGCTGAGTTGCTCTGAGAATCATTTAATTACAAGCGAATTTATTTTCTATCATTTTGGTATCTGTAGGGTTAAAATATGTCGCTGTCGTTCAACTAAATACGTTTCGCTGGTGGTAAGGCTACACATACATTGTTACAGGACATTTACTTATCATCTCAAGCCCCATTCTCGGCAAAATTCTGGACAGAATTTGAACTGTTCCCATTAGGACGAAACCTGTCTATGGATAATTTACCTTTGCTACCTTCTAAAATGCTTAGTTTGAATTCAGCACCCTGTTTTTGTTACTATGACACCTTATTTCTTTCTATCTTGAGGAATAGTATTTCCTACAGCGTGCGTTGCCTAGTGGTTATATACATACATTTGTTTAATTCTTCTTGTAGCTTTATGTTTGATTTTAACTCTAACAGATTATTTAATCCGGAAAATTTGATTCGAGAGATTATTTCTTCTTGTAGTTAATTATCTGCAAAGGCCTAATGATTATTCTGTTACTGTCTATATTCATTCAGTATTTATTTTAGATGATTCGTTATTTAATCAATGGTTTCATTATGTGATCAAATACGTGATCGTATAAGGCTAACTATAACAGCCATGTGGTGAGAAATCTCTTTTTCATCATGATTTTA